>JANUWF010000760.1:0-55722 GCA_026120185.1 Voacanga thouarsii | reverse complement strand
TGATGTTAAAAATGGCACGGATGGACTCACAGCAATGAATAGATGAAGTCTGGGATTTTTAGAGGTGGTTTGAAGTGATTTGGAGTGGTATTAGGTGAAAGGAAGTAGTATATGTTATTGGTGTAGTGTGTGTGTTTTTGGAGATTGAAGGGAATTGGGAGATTGTAATATGCAGCTGCCGAATTTTTGTGAGAGATAGAGCTGGACAAATTTTTGTAGGGTTTGGGAGGTTGATTCTCTGATTTGGAAGGGAAAAGGAAAGGTTAGTTGTTAAAATCCTTGAAGAATATTTTTGGGAAGCAAATTTGGAAAGTAAATATTCTAAGAATATCTTGATTGTTTGGACAGCTTTGGAGTCTACCATGGCTGACAGTTTGAACAGAATTTCGTGGGATTAATGCTGGCTTATGGAAGCTTATGGTGGCCGAAAGTAGGGTGCTTAATGGTGAATAAGAGGTCTGGTCAATTGATTAAGATTTTATGGAAGGTTGCTAAACAAGAAGGCTGAAATTTTGGAAATCAATTAAGCTAAATTGCAGGGATTTGTTAGAGAGTTTTTCGGACAGCCATTGATGGAATTTCGTGCAAAAGTTTAAGGGGATCAATGGAGCTCTGTTGATGGAGGTTTAAGGAAGGTTTTGATAGATTAGGGTTGGTGTTTCGGCTGGAAGAGGAAGAGGAAAGAAGCTGGACAAATTTCTGTCCAGAAATTTCGCTGCACAGTGATTTTTCTGGCAGATTTTCGTCTGCTTCTTCCAGAAATTTTGCAGCCAGCTGGAAGGGGGGTTTCAGGGGTATTCAAGGCTGGTTTCCAGCCTTCTTCATGGAGGAAAAACATGGCTAAGGTGCTGCACAAAATCTGGAAGAAATCAGCTTGGTTTTGGACCTCCAAAGTAGCGATTTGCCTAGAATTTTTCACTGGTTTTGCACAGCTTTTGTGCAGTCTGAAAATGGCAAAAATAATTCATGTTTTAAGCTGATCTTAAGGCCATTTTTCTGGTAGTATTTGGAAGGGAATGGTAGCTAAGGAGTTCGACAATTTGAAGGTACAACAAGCTGGAAAGTTTCAGCTCATGCCATGAAGGAAGAAGAACTAATTTGAAGTGAAATTTCAGCAAGCTCACTAGAGATATTTTTCTCATGGAATTCCTCACAACTCTTCCATATTTTTTTCAGACCATAGGTAGTCTTTTACCAAGACATTTTGATCCTAAAAGGCCTCAGCACTAATTTTTCTGGAAAGAAAAAGGCTAGAACACCTTGATCAAACTAATGAGTTGAGCATTGAGAAAAATTAAAGAACAAGGAAGAATGAATTTCCCTTCAAGAATTTCGAGTAGAGTAAAGAGTGAAATGAGAATTCTCGTAACATGTCTCTCCTAGGACATTATCACCACCTTGTTCTAGGCTCTTAAGGCAAAAAGAAATCATCCCTAAGCAAAAATAAAATTTAATCTAGCTAAAGCTTCTATGATGGAATTTGAACCCTAGACTTCAATAATCTATTCCAAAGCTCTACCCACTAAACCACAACAACTCTTGTTGCTATTTCTACTAGAAAAATTATTTTCTATTTAATCCACAGGCTATCTCCCTATTTTCATCCCGGGAAAAAATTACCATTTTGCCCCTCTCACATAATACTCACCAACAAGACTTCAAGACAATAAAACTCGAATCCAGAACACATAAAAATTCATATGAGAATATATTTAACCATGAAATAAAATATGATATGCATCCCAACCCCTTACTCTAAGGTTGGTTTCGACTGAGGTTTCACATATACCACACCATTACTATAATGATCTTTACCAAAGGCTCCAATCACTCAAGTAAGGGAACAAGAGTGTGGAAGATTACCATAAAGAGATGGAAGTAATGTTGATAAGAGCTCAAATCAATGAGGATCCTAGAATAATGAGGGCAAGGTTCTTAGAAGGATTAAATAGGGAAGTTGCCAATTTGGTAGAATTGCACCCTTATAAACGATTGGAGGATATGGTACATGCCGCTATGAAGATTGAGAGGTAATTAAAAAGGAGGGCATTTACTAGACCACCACTTCCAAATCCCAACACTACTAGCAAGGTGCCAATTAAGAAGGATGAAGCCCCTAAGCCATTCCAAAGGGACTTCAACAAACCAAGGGAGGCTTGGAAACTTAGAAAGGATTGGAAAATATCTTTCCACCACTCTAAATAAGAATTTTTAGTAAGAAGAGGCACGTATTGGTCAAGTGAGTAAGTTATTAAAGGTAAATTTGTAAATTTTCATCGAACACGTGCCAATTCTCACTAAAAATTCTTGTTTAAAATAGTAGATGTATATTTTAAAGTATATAAAATTTGTTGAGGATATTAAAAATATATAAAAGATAAAGGGTATAAATCATAAGATATACATAATTTGATGACATTTTTATGATTTTCCTTTTTTATTCTATTGAAGATTGAGAACAATAAGCCCATTCTTTCTATTTTTGGGCCGTTTTAGTTTAAGGATCTTGCATGATTATCCTTTCAGACAACTTTTGTCAACATTGATGTGGATGATGGAAGAAAAAGGGTAGGCCAAATATTTGATTTTGTTTACTATTTTGTTATTAAAATATTCCATAACCCTAATTATTGCAAGATCCGTGAACTTTTAGGTAACCAATTAGGGAAATTATTAGGTGCACCAAGTGCATGTGCACCGAGTGCTTTGAATACTTATACCACTCGCAAGCGAATAAGGCTACTGTATTGTCCTAAGTGCCAAGAGATTCATTCTTCTTTATTCTTTTCAAAAGAGGAATCTACCAACGAAAGTGATGGTTTTCTTTTCGTCATGCAATTCTGTCGAATTTCATTCTGAATTGCTCAGAAACATACAGATAGACTATATTGATATCCATGGAAAGTAAAAGCAGCAAAAAAGGACCTATACCTTTTTTTATTTTTGCAAAGCATATAAAGGCATACTGTTATGCTTAACTATTATCGTATATACAATGCTGCAAACATGTTATTTCACTAAATCATTGTGAGCATTCCTATTATTTAATGTTGATTTGCTATTTGATATAAGTGAGCTTCAATTTATTAGTTTTCTTGCCATTTTCATATCACATGATTGGATTATGCAATATGATCCCCCTGATGAACCAAAGGTGCAAATCAGTCTAAAAAGAATGTACTCAAGTTTTTAGTTTGGCAAAACTCACTTGGAGACGACATTTTTGAAACGTCTTCTTTGTTTTCTTACTTTTAGGAAGAACATATTCAAAGAGTTGGCCAAGCCAAATAGCACGTAGGGAAGGTGCAAAAGAAAGTGCACTGCTTTCCTGATTGCAGAAGAGCTACAATTTCTTTGGTCGTTTTCCTTAACTAGGGAAAAATTTTCTACCAAGGAAATAGTAGGAGATGCATCCTTCTTCACCTATATCCTTTAGGCAATTGAAGTGACTTAACATAACAGGATGTGTGGGAATTGAAAATATTTTGGTCAAGCCTATCAATTTAACTGTTTTTTTCTTTATGTCACAAAAGAGTGCTTAATTATCTCATGATAACTATTAACTACGGTAGGAATGAGAAAGCCTTGTTACTTGATTACCTAGCATATTCACCAATAGGAATGACTGACTGTTTGCGAACGTAGGTGTCCTCCCCCCCATGATGGGGAAGCGAAGCATGTTGTCCGACAATTCCTTGAAAGCCACATTTATTACAGATTAGTTTCCAACGTTGAGAAATAGTTGGACTTTCTAGGTCCTATTTGTTAACCTTTGGCTTTATTTCTCACACATTGTTTGTGTTGAGGAAACTTCACCAACTCTATGCCCATATAATGAGGCATTGGTTGGTTTTGTAAGATACACCAACAACAATTATCTCTTCTCCCACTATAAATAAAAGCGGGCTGCTTGAGTGGTGCTCGGAGACTAGGCAAATTTGGGCTAAACTCCGTTATCAATTCCAGGTGTGTTCTTTCTTTATTTCTGCATTTATTTATTGTTATTATTGTAGTTTCTTTTCAGTTGTAATATAGTATTCAATACTACTTTTCAAGTTTATTTGTAGTGATTTGTACAGTTCATTTGGGGTTCTAAAAGGAGACTGGAATTTAAGAGAGACAGTGTCTTTTCCAGTCTTTTTGTAAGAACTATTGAATTAGTTCATTTCATTAATTAGAGGAAAAGTTTATCCAATTTTCCCAACAAGTGGTATCATAGCCGAAGGTTCATCCTTGGTTTGTTATCTTGTTATATTGAATACTATTATTTTGAGTCTGTAATGGTATGAATGATCAAGAAATAATGAAGATTACTTCGGGACATCTACATCCTTGTTATCATGGTCGAGGATTCCGATATCAAGTTTGAAATTGGCAGTGGAGACATTTGACGGTACTGGCCATTTTGGCATGTAGCAAGAAGAGGTCCTAGACTCTCTTTTCCAGTAGGGTCTTGACATAGCCATTGAAGAAAACAAACTAGAAGACGTGGAAGATAAAGATTGGAGTATCATAAATCGGCTGGCGTGCGGAACCATTCGATCGTGTCTATCCAGAGAGCAGAAGTGTGCTTTCAAGAACAAGACTTCTGCATATAAATTGTGGATAGCATTGGAGGGCAAATTTCTGTAAAAAAGTGGTTAGAATAAGCTCCTTATGAAGAAAAGATTATTTTGATTTGACTACCGACTAGGTACTTCTATGAATGAGCACATCACTATATTTAATTAATAGTAGCATACCTGCTAAATTTAGATGTGAAATTTGAAGATGAAGATTTGGCTTTGATGTTGTTATCATCTCTTCCCGATAAATTTGAACATTTAGATACTACGTTACTTCACGGGAAGAAGAATGTATCTTTAGATATTGTATGTTCTGCTTTGTATAGTCATGAATTAAGAAAGCAAGATAAAATAAAAAAATATGGTAACTATAGCGAGATGAAGTATTGGTGGCAAGAGGTCATCGACAAAGCCAATCAAAAGGAAGAAGAGGAAAATCTAAATCAAGAAGTCAAGTTGCCAAAGATGAATGTGCTTTTTGTCATAAGAAAGAGCACTTGGAAGAAGGAATGTCCAAAGTTAAAGAAGAAAAGAAAGGCTCCGCAAGATGTGAATGTTGCTGAATGCAAAAGTAATGTGGAATCAGATATCTCTTTGGTGGTTTCACCATCAACATCACAACAAGACGAATTGATTCTAGATTTAGGTTGCACCTATCATATATCTCCTATTCGGGAGTGGTTCTTTGATTTTGAGGAACTTAATGGCGGGTTTGTTTACATAGATAATGATAATTCATGTAAAACAGCTGGGATAGGTTCAATCAAATTGTAAAGTTATAACGGTTCTACAAGAATATTAAAGGAGGTGTGGTACGTGCCAAAGCTGAAGAAGAATCTCATCTCTTTGGGGGTCTTAGAATCACAAGGCCTAATTGTGACACTGCGAGATGGAATTCTTAAAGCTACTTCAGGAGCACTTGTGATGTTGAAAGGTGTGAGGAAGAACAATCTGTACTATTACCAAGGTCGTACGATGGATCGGGACGATAGCGGCTACAACTTCAAGTAGTAAGAAGGATGCGAGAGGCAACAAAGTTGTGGTATATGCATTTGGGACATGCTGGTGAAAAATCCTTACAAATTCTTGCCAAGTAATGATTATTGAAAGGTAGGAAGACTTGCAAATTAGAATTTTGTAAGCATTGTGTGCTGGGAAAATAACGAAGAGTAAAGTTTGGCACTACTATCCACAATACCAAGGGTATTTTAGATTATGTGCACTCAGATATGTGGGGACCTGCCAAGACCCCGTCTCTTAGAGGTAGGCATTATTTTGTCACATTTGTTGATGATTTTTCCAGAAGAGTGTGGGTGTTTACTATGAAGAATAAGAATGATGTGCTTGGAGTTTTCCTTAAGTGGAAGGCTCAAGTTGAAAACCAGGCAGGAAGGAAAATCAATGTTCTCTGAACAAACAACAGTGGGGAATATAAGAATGATCCTTTCCTAGAGGCATGCCAAGAGTGTGGCATAGTTCGGTGCTTCATAATTAGGAAAACACCACAATAGAATGGAGTATCAGAGCGCATGAACAAGACATTTGTGGAGAAAGTTTGTTGTATGCTATCTAATGCTGGGTTGGGCAGACAATTTTGGGCTGAGGCTATGACATACGCTTAACATCTCATCAACCGCTTGCCAGCGCCTGCATTGGAAGGCAAGACTCCTTTAGTGGTATGGTCCAGAAAACCTGCAACAGATTATGATTCTTTGCAAATTTTTGGTTCTACTGTACACTATCATGTGAATGAATCAAAGTTGGATCCACGAGCAAAGAAGGCTATCTTTATGGGCTTCAATGTTGGAGTTAAGGGATATCGTTTGTGGTGTCTAGAGGGAAAGAAGAAAATTATTAGTAGGGATGTTACTTTTGATGAATCTGTCATGTTGAAAAATATAAATGTAGAAGGGACTAATGGTACTCCGCAGCAGGTGGAGTATTACGCCGAAGCAAGGTGGAGTTTGAACAGACGGTGGTGACCCCAGCAAAATGCATCACGAGTGACTCTCCTAGGACAGAAGAAGAGTCAGCTGTGCAAGAGGTTCTAACCCAAGAACCCCTATAGCAATCAGAGTTAATTGCCGCTAGAAGAACAAGACAAGAAATCCATAAACCTGTTGGTTTTACTGACATGGTGGCTTATACATTTTCAGTTGTTGATAATGTTCCATCCACCTTTCCAGAAGCCGTCCGAAACTCAGAAAATGGTATATGGAAAGGTGCAATGGAAGAAAAAATACAATCTCTACAGAAAAACAAGATATGAAAGCTGTCACAACTACCAAAGGGCAAGAAGGAAATTGGAGGCTAGTGGATATTTGTAAAGAAAGAAGGATTTCCTGATAAGGATGACGTTTACTACAAGGCTACGCTTAGAAGGAGGGAATTGATTATAATGAGATATTTTCTCCAATTGTTAAACATTCCTATATTAGAATTTTGTTGGCCTTAGTAGCACAGTTGAATTTGGAGCTACCTCAACTAGATGTGAAGACCGCATTCCTACACAGTGACTTGAAGGAGGAAATCTATATGGCTAAGCCAGAAGGGTTCAAGGTTGCTGATAAAGAAAATTGAGGTTGCAAGCTGAATAAATCGTTATATGGACTAAAGCAATCACCGAGGCAGTGGTACAAACGATTTGAGAAGTTTATGATGGGTCAGAGGTACACAAGTAGCAAATATAATCATTGTGTGTATTGTGTAGACTTCAAGATGGGTCCTATATCTACTTACTCTTGTACATTGATGATATGCTTGATAGCGACAAAGAGCCAAGATGAAATTGACAGACTGAAGGCTCAGTAGAGTAAAGAGTTCAAGATGAAGGATTTTAGAGAAGCCAAGAAGTTTCCCGGCATGGAGATAAATAGGGATAGATAGAGAGGCAAGCTTTAGTTGACACAGAAGCAATATTTGACTAATGTACTACAACGTTTTGGTATGAATGAAGATTCAAAACCTATAAGTATCTACTTGCTTCTCATTTGAAACTTAGTAGCCAGTTATCTCCAAAGACGAATGAAGAACGAGAGTACATGGCAAAAGTCCCATATGCAAATGCAGTTGGAAGCTTGATGTATGCAATGGTGTGTACAAGACCCGATATTTCACAAGCTGTTAGTGTTGTAAGCAGGTACATGCATGATTCAGGTAAGGGTCATTGGCAAGCTGTGAAATGGATTCTACGATATATTCAAGATTCTGTAGATGTTGATTTAGAGTTTGAGCAGGATGAATCACTTGGTCAATGCATAATTGGATATTGTGATTCTGACTATGTAGGTGACTGTGATAAGTAACGGTCTACAACTGGCTATTTGTTCACTTTTTGCCAAGGCGCCAGTTAGTTAGAAGTCTACTTTGTAATCAATGGTGGCTTTATCTACAATAGAGGTAGAGTATATGGCAATTACAGAGGCTGTAAAAGAGGCAATTTGGCTTCAAGGATTGCTTAAAGACTTAGGAGTTGGTCAGAAACATCTTGAGATATATTCTAACAGTCAGAGTGCTATACACTTAGTAAAGAATCATGTTTTTCATGCAAGAACGAAGCACATTGACCGTCGCTATCACTTTATGTGGGAAATTCTCGAGGAAGAGGAGATACTTCTCCAAGAGATTCGGACTATGGAAAATCCTGCAAATATGCGGCCAAAGTGGTTACAAGAGCTAAGTTTGAACATTGTTTAGATTTGGTCAATATCCTGCACATTTGAGTTAGTGCCTGACGGTGCAAATTTGGAAGCACCGCGAGGATTATTTTTTATTTTTTGTTTAATTAAGAAGATTTGTATTTAGTAGGACTTGAAATTAAGCCAAGGTGGAGATTTGTTAACCTTTGGCTTTATTTCTCCCACATTGTTTGTGTTGAGGAAACTTCACTAACATTATGCCTATATAATGAGGCATTGGTTGGCTTTGTAAGATACACCGATAACAACTATCTCTTCTCCCACTATAAATAAAAGCGAGCTGCTTGAGTGGTGCTCGGAGATCAGGCAAATTTGGGCCGAACTCCATTATCAATTCCATTTGTGTTCTTTCTTTATTTCTGCATATATTTATTGTTATTATTGTTGTTTCTTTTCAGTTGTAATATAGTATTCAATATTATTTGTCGAGTATATTTGTAGTGGTTTATACGGTTCATTTGGGGTTCTAATAGGAGACTATAATTTAAGAGAGATAGTGTCTCCTCTAGTCTTTTCTTAAGAACTACTGAATCAGTTCATTTCACTATTTAGACAAAAAATTTACCTGATTTTCCCAACACTGTTATCAGCTTTGAGTTCCTATTCTAAAGAGAGACTTTTAGAGCTCTTACATGCATCAGTTTTTTTAGTTCTTCTAATTCTGAAATGGGTTATACTAGCAATTTAATTATGAATTGTCATATGTAAGAACACAAAAACATTCTGGGCTTCAAGGCTTGTGTGTTCCATGCAAAAGTGTTGAGATTAATATGTTTTTACTATTAATATCGAGTCATGAGATGTGCTCGTCAAAGAAAATGAGTTTGATAGCAACAAGTTGGCGAATATGCGGTCTCACTTGCTAATTCTACAAGACAAACTTTTTCTTTCGTTACCTATTGGGCTATCTAATGTGTTTCTTATTACATTATTTCTGCAAACTCTTTAAATGGTAACTCGGTTTGATGCATAGGAAAAGTTGGCAACTCACGTTCCATGAAAGAGTCGATTGGATCTACAGGTAAGGTTCCTGTGTTACATTGAAGTGTTTTATGAATAGGGAGGTTGTACGGAGGATGCAAGGTAAAAATATAAGCATTGTTCTTTTGCAAGTTGGGGCTACTTCATTCTGTTTCTCTTCTCCCCGAAAATAAATCTTAACATAGATAGCAATGCATCCAAGATTAGGAAGAAAATGATAAAAGTTGAAGGAAGCCGAAATGGATTCGAGTGAGAGCAACCCATATGGCGAGAAAGGTGAAGATGATACACGACAATTTGTAAGACACGAACTGAATCCTACAATAGCTAAAACTTACAACCGCTCCAATTTTGAAATTTTGGCATATAGACTTTCAATAGTAGAGTTTGTGATTAGGTGATTACGTTGTTTGTTCCGCAAAAAAAAAAAAAAAAAAGGCTAAATGTACCCTTAGACATCCAAAAAAAAGTAGTACTTATGTCTTTTGAGATCTATAGAGAGGCCGAGAATGTATTGGGGGTTGGGGCGGATGCGAGAATAAACATTTGGAAGGGCGAAATGGGATGACACAAGGCGCACAACTGAAATAAAGCTAGAATATCAAGAAGAAAGGATAGAGCTTTCTTTCTATTGTCTAGTATCGATATAAAAAGAGAGTCAATGATAAAGTAAAAAAGGCACATTAAGTTTAAGTACTTTGGTAGGCTTTACAGTCTTATAGGTAGTTTAAATTGGTGGGTTTCTAGCCTGCCAAATACTTAAGTAGTTGAGTTGGTAGATAGGCCTAAATAAGTATTTTAAACATTTTGATAGGTTAAAAATTATTAAAATTTAATAAATATAAACAATAATAATTAATTAATTTGGAAAGAATTTAATAATATATATATATATATTATGTATACAAATATTTTGTAATACATAATTTAATATACTACATAGTAGAAGAGATTTAAAAAAAAAAAAATAGGGGACCATATATATATATATATATATTATAAATTTTATTTTAATATAGTACTATCAATGGGGATTTAAAAAAATTGGAGGGGGGGTGCAAGAGGAAGGGAGGGGGAGGGGCATGGCCCCCTAGCATAGTCGTGTGCCCACTGGTGAATGTAAACATGGCTTTTCAAGGCTCTGTTTTGTACTAACTTGACCTTGAGAAAAGAATAACCTATTGAGAATTATAGTGATAAGCAAATTCTTTTCCCCTTCCATTCAAGTTCAAGTAGAGTGTCTCTCTTTGTAGTTAAGCAAGTATTGGCTTAAACCCTTTTATATTAAAAAAAAGAAATATATAATATTTTAGTGTGTAGAAAAAAGGGTTATTTTTGCATTAAAAGGGCATATAACTGCATATATTCTCCAATATTTTTATGATACTCCTACGGAATTTAAAAGTTCTGATTAAAGTAATTATTTCCACATCTCTCAAATTACAAGATTTGTCCCACAATTTGCAAATTAAATATGTAAAATTGTCAACAATTTTATGTACAGCATGAAAATGCAAACAGTCAAGTTTAAATTTACAAATTTGAACAAAAACATATAAACATAGCACTAACTTTCTGAAACCTCGTTTGTGCTTTATTTTGTAGAATGTATTTGAGTTGGTATCCTTTTTCTGATTCTAGGTATTTTTTCTTTCATTTTGATTCATTAATATTTCAGTATTTTATTGTAAAATTACCGTTCTACTTCTATTATTTGTTGAAATAGTTTGGAAATTCTTACTGTCAATAACATTATTTTGTTATTGATTATTGATACTACTATTTCACGAGATTTGAAATATAAATAGTACAAATTTAAATATGGATAACAAGAATCATATCTTATATGATCTTAATTTTACGTGTTAAGTTTAAAGTTATATTGGGTAGATTAAAATAACATTTAGATAGGTAATTGAAACTGTACATAAATGATAGATATTTATTAATGCCCATAATGAGATAGAAATGTTTGTCAAGAAGGTCTTGGAAGATGCTAGATTTGTGAAATAGTTCTTGTTGGTGGAAGTATCGGGAATCCTAAGGTTCAACAGATCCTCAAGGACTATTTTGATGGAAAGGAACCTAACAAGGTTGTGAACCCGAGATGAGGCGGTGGCTTATGGTTCTCGCCATTATTTTTGTGCTATTTATTTATTTATTAGGCTATATTGGGAATGATTTTGGAGGCTTATGATTTTCTTGTGCCCTGCAGGTTATCTAGACTCTCCTTGGCTCTTTTTTGTTCTTTTATTTTCTTATCAACTATACTCTATTACTCAGCTGATGATTCCCCCCCCCCGCAATGGGTTTTGGCCAACAATGGTGGTTTTCCTGCATAGGATACCTATTCTTGGTTGAATTTTTCAATAGCCATATTTTACATCAGTATATTTTTTTATTCTTTGAATACTCAAAAGAAAAAAAAAAAACTAGAAGAGTAAAAAGAATCTTCAAAGCCATGACTTTCTCGATTCAATGGTTTCAAGAAGGTCCCATTGTCATAATTCAAATTGAATTAAACATTTTTTAACTTTCTAACAATTAAAAACCTAACTTGTATATTTATAGTACTTCCAATTTCGGTGTAAAGGTGGATGGGGATGGAGTTGGTTATCTTAAGACAAGAAGCGTCAACATCATTTCTAGATTTGATCAAATGAATTTGCTATTTAAGACAGATTTGATTTGCATACTATTTTTGTTTGGATAAGCTGAATGTGCATACAATCTAAGAATGTATTTTGTTTATTGGGCTATAGATAATGAATTTCGCTAAGTTGTGAATTAGATTAATGATATTTTGATTTTCTTAAATGCCAGGAAACCACATTGATATTTCTGTATTTTTGATAAGTTGCTACTTGTAAGTTTTATTAAATTGTTAAAGCTGTCTAGATATGCTGGCCATGACTTTTAACCTAACTATGAGTCCTCATTCAAACTGTATTTTTTCATGAATTTGAAACAATGGAAGTTTTATGTTGGATTGAAAAATCAATTTAATTTTGTCTATATATTCTCCTAAATCTCCTCTTAATTTTTTTTTTTGGTGGTGGAGATTAGGTTTTTTTATAGGTCCTAACAAGCAACAATAGTGGAGGGTTTAATTTTTCCTTATGTGAAGGCGTCCTAAAAATGGTAAATATTAATATATGAACTTGGGAAAAAAACACCAAGGACACAAATTCTAGAACTTGTTAATTTGTTTTAGTTGGTTTTACTAAACTTATCCTTTTTTTTCCATACTAGAATTGACATGTTATGTTTGCTGCATTGAAATCATGTTGAAAATTTTGATTTTCATTTTTTTTACTGTGTTTGCCAAGTTATACGAGGTACATTATACAAACTTCACTGTTATAGCTAGAAAGATCCAACTTTGTGTCATTTGTCATGCTTTTAAATGAATATAAACAAGACATGTTACATGCTGGGGGTACAAATTTCCACTCCATTTGGGAATTGCAATTCATAGGTGTTAATTTAAGTGAGTAATAAGACTAAAGTGTGTTAGCCAACTTAATTAAGATGGTTTCCTATAGTTATTTTGAGTACTTTCTTGCCTGATGTTGTGAATCAATGGTTAGATTGATCTATTCAGGGATATATGATGTAACACCCCAATACTTACGTACCCTATTAGGGCTGGGGATGTCGCCCCATCCTTAGAACAAAGGGTCTGTATAACTAGGACTCACAAAAGAATTGAAAGAAATGATCAAAATTTAAACTTATTACAACTCAAACAATACATGAACAATTCTCAAAATAAATAAATGTCTACTAGAGTCTCTCAAAATGAAATACATGAAAAAAAAAAATAAATAAGTCTTCAAACAAAAGCAATCTCTAATCAATAACCTTCACATCAGGATCGACCAAAAAGTATGGTATAAAAAGGTAGTGAGACATAAATCTCAGTAAGCCCATGTGTGCTTTGGGTGCTTTAAGTAAAACAGTTCATGTATGCAAGTTGAGAAATTTTCATAAAGGTAAAGTGCTGGTAAGTCTCAAATAAATTTTACAAGTGAGGAGTGGTGTTTTCCTTTCAAATGACATACATTATATACAATAAAAGCAACTACTCAAAAGAAGTAGCCATGGCACCACACTTAGTGCACCATGACAAAAGAACGTTCAGGATCCCACACTTTGAACATACTGATACAAGGTAGGTGTACGGCCTACTGGGTGAGATACTTCTCCATCTCTACACCTAAACTTACCGGTTGTCCATTCCGAAAATACACAATCTACTTGAGTGTACTTGCTAGCTCAGACTGGTATGATCTATAGGACTGACATCCTATTCGAGAAGGACTCACCCCTCAGAGGTGGCCACCTACTAAAAGACTTACCCTAACCCTTCAAAGACTAATCCTAGCAATCTATCCTTATTGAGTACTCAACGTTGTATTTGCCCTTTTTGGGAAAAGAAGAATCATCTAATGTGTTTTTTATTTTTTTTTTTAATAGCAATTATGGTTTCCAGAATTCTTGTCAAAGTTGGTTTTTATAGAAGTTTACCATTTTGTGTAACATTGCTTGTTCAATTTGAAATTGTTTGATTGACTGCAAAGAAAAGAAAAATTGTCCATAATTGCATCCATAGTACATTTTCACATATACATCATGTTTGACTTGCCAACGTGATTTTGATCTTCAAATAGCTTCATGAAAGGACTTGCCTGATCTCTTACTTTTCCTGGATACAACAGCCTTCCAAGATAGTTCAAGGTAATCTAACCCCGCCTGGGGCAAATATAGGGTGTAAGTCCCAATATCCAAATAACACTTGTTTAAATAAATAACTCTTAGCCTAACATCCTCAAGCTCAACTAGTTACAACAACATTCAGTTATGACAACAATGCCTTAAGCTTTAACATTAGTTGATAAAGTATTTTATAGAATAAGATTAATTTGATAAGTTAAAATAAATGTGCTATAATTAATAAATAAATAATAAATTATAATATTAACGATTTATTAACAAATAATAAATAATAAGTAACATTAATAATAAATTATAAATAATTTCTAATAATATTGATAATAATTACCAATAATATTTATTATTATAAATAATTAAGAGATATTAATATTATATTAAATAATTCCTATATATTATTATTTATATTTATTAATGCTTAATAAAATTATTTATATTTCTTTATCTAATAAAATAACAATATTTGAAGTACTTATTAATTTTAAAAATATTTAATGTTGTCTGAAATCAATAAATTAAATTAAACCATGATACTAATATTATTATTAATAATAATAATGATAATAATAATAATAATAAAAAAGTAGTTCTAGCAATAATTTTTAATGACCATAGTGAATTACTAGTACAAAAATTTATATATATAATCATACACACATATATTTAATAAATAACATGTTGATTTGCCCAAAAATAGACTTGTATTAGCAATACTATTATCTAGAGATTTATTGACAAAAAATAATATCATGAAGGCATAATCAAACAATGGTGGTATAATATCAATCATACATCAAAATATCCATACAAGAGACATAAATCCTTTAATCATACTATACTAATGAACATACAATGATCCTAAAGTATAATCTAACAATAATTCTTAAGCCTCGATATTTATTTCAATCTTCTTTTCTTAAATTTATTCCCTTTACCCACATACATATTTCCAACCCAACATTATTCAATCCACCCAAAAATTCCATCATCTAAAAGCCTTGAGTTTGAAAATTTAAGGAGAAGGTCATGATAGAAATACTTGTTTGATGATCATTGGTTGAAGATGTCGCTTTGTCCAATGAAGGTCATTGAGTGCTTGAGGAGTCCTTCCTTGATTGAATTATGTTCAAGTATGGGCACCAATGGTTCGGCCAAAGAGAGAGAGAGAGAGAGAGAGAGAGAGAGAGAGAGAGAGAGAGAGAGAGAGAGAGAGAGAGAATGATTAGGTTGATGAGGAAATGGTGATGAAGAAGTGAAGAAGGATCAAGGTGGTTGAATTTACCTTCTTGATGTTCTTCTTGTTATTAAACAAAAAACACATTTGATCCGAATGGAAGATCAACTTTAGTATTTTTAGTGTTATATAGTATGCTATGGATGAGTATAGGGTGAATCCTAGTTGGTTTGAGAGTTTTTAGAGTGCTTTGGGAAGAATAAAGGTGATTGGAGGTTGAAGAAGTTTAGTGTGTGTTCTTGATAACACAAGCGGAAATTAAGAGAAAGTGATTTGTGTGTGTCTAGTGAATGATGGCCAAATGGCCTAGCTAGGGAGGAGAATTTCAGATATCCAAGGAAGAGAGAGAGAGAGTTCAGATATTTTGAATTTTAAAATGAAAAAACTATGGAGATGTTTGAGGTAGAAGATTTGGTAATGGTGTTTTCTTCGTGAAGGTTTCTTGTCCTTCAATGTTGGGTGGCTAGACTGGCTATATTTTGACCATGAAATGAAGGATGGTTTCATTCTTATAGTTGGCCAAAAATAGCTGTACAAGAGTAGAGAAAACTCTAGTTTGATCATCTTGCTAGGTGAGAGTTTAATGGAGAAAATTTTGGAATTTAATTTTTCAGTTTGAAAAGTTTTGAATGGAGTAAAAATAGGAATGTTTTGAGGTGTATTAATATAGCTCTAATGGCCATGGTAGATCAAGAAGTCGAGGTGTTCTATCCATGGCTTCAAGGTGGCCGAGAATATAAAGGAGATTGATGAAGAAGCCGGTTCTTGTGTTGGTTAGGCTAGCTGGAAAAATTCTAGAATTTTAGCTACAAGAATTCTTGGGATATGGAAGAATTTTGAGCAGAATTTTTGAACCACTTTGAACTGGATTTGCAGCTGAAATCTAGGAGGATTTGAAGGTCCATTAATGTTGATTTTCTAGCTACCATATTGGAGAAGAAGGAGGAAAGTTTCAGGTATTCTTATTCATAAATGGATTGCTCAATATTCATGTTTAAGTCTTGGTAGCTTACTGGAAAATTTCTGGTTTGGTAGGGCTTGTTCAGGCTACGAACTTCCAAGGTTTTTTAGCTTTCTTATCTACATAAAATGGTTGGTTGCTGGCAGGAATTATATAGGTAAAGTTTGCTGCAATTTTTGAAAATCAGCCGAGAAGAAAATCTGGAAATTTTTCAAATTTTTAACCAAAATAAGAACAAGAAGAAAATAAAGTTCTTGGAGGAAAAGCTATGGTGATTTAATTGAAAACCTCTTCCTATTTTCCTTCCTTGAATTTAGTCATCCTCCTATCCCTAAAGGCTGGAAATTTCAAAAATTCAAGCCAAGAATTATCCAAGACATTTGATAGAAATTGAAAAGAATGAAAGAAATCAGAGTAGTTTAAATTTAAATAGGTTAGGAGAAGGCTTGCTAAAATAATAGAGATAAAAACTCTTCTAGAATTTCTTTTAGGATAAGATCACATGGTTAGAATATTACCATTGTGTCTTCCCTTAGATAACATTCCTAGCTTTAAGAAATGTAAGGGAAAAAAAAAAAATTCAAACATTGGTTAGGATAATTAAGAATAAAACTTAAGTGATGGGATTTGAACTCAAGACCTTAGCGATTAAATTACAAAGCACTAACCACACTAACTCTTGTTCTTATTTTCCCAACTAAATTCTCTCCTATCTAAGCGTCAAGCCTTCCTCCTATTTCGTCCTCAAGCAAAATTTCCTTTTTACCCTTACTACTCATCAAGTATAAATAAACCATATAACCCATATACTACAATTCTAAGGCACACAAAATCATTCAAAAAATATATTTTATGCAAGATGATATGATATGCACCCCATCCCTCTAACTCTAGGGTCGGTTTAGGAGGGGTTTTACATCCTCCCCTCTTTAGAAGAATTTCGTCCCGAAATTCAGCGTATACCTTTATCTCAAGTCGGGTATTTCCGCCTCATCTACTCTTTTGTCTCCCACGTGGCATCTTGGGTGCCATAATGCTCCTACTGCACCTTCACCATTGGTATCTACATATTTTGGAGAGTCTTGATACTTCGATATAAAATTTTAATGGGTTTCTCCACGAAACTCAAGTCGGGTTGCAATACCAACGGTTCATCATTCAGAATATGTCTTGGCTCGGCATTATACTTTTTCAGCTGAGACACATGGAGTACATCATGTATTTCAGTCAGACCATCTGGCAAATCTAGCTGATACGCAACTAGTCCAATTCTTTCCGTGATTGGAAACGATCCCAATTATCTCGTATTCAGCTTTCCACCTTTTGGATGCTTTAATATTCCCCTACTCGGAGTCAACTTCAAAAACACACTGTCTTCTACCTAGAATTCCAAATCCTTTCGCCTATTATCCACATAACTTTTTTTGTTGGCTTTGAGCCACTTTCAACCTTTCTTTGATCAGCTTCATCTTATTTGACATTTCCTGAATGCAGACTTCTCCAGACTTACATATGTGACCGTCATCCATCCAACTCCAATATAGAGGTACTTGACACTTTTTTTTTTTTTTTTGGTACAAAAGAGTTCTCTAGTTAACAGATAGGCTACTGTTAATAGTTGTCGCAAATTCTATCCTCAAAATAGGTTAAAACATGAGGGTACAGGGTAAAAATAATAATGTATACATGTGTTTTGATCCTCTTTGCTGTTTCCATCGGTTGACAAGTAGCTCCTTCGAAAAGTACCCGATTGCATGCCATCCAGATGTAGTAGAATGTGGCAGCCATAGCTGTTGCTTTGGCCTTTGCGAGCCATGAAGACCCACGGTTAGCTCGTTTGAACAATTTAAGGCAGGTTCTGGTCGTATACATAGCTTGTGGCAAGTCGAGCCATGCCTTGATGTCTGCCCAAACCTGTGATGACAGTGCACATTTAAAGAATAGGTGACTGGTCATCTTCAGTTGTGCCTAGCATAAGGGGCTTGACATATCATCTAGTCAGAATGCCAATGCATCTTTAGTTTTCAACCGCCCCTTAGCGCACAGCCAAACCATGAATGAGTGCTTTGGTGTGAGTCCCAATTTCCAGATTGTGTTGGCCCAATATGCCTTTGTTTTTTATGGCTTAAGATAGTTATAGGCATGTATGGCGAACGTCGTGTTCCCTATTGCCCAAGACTGCAGCAGCGCCGCTACTCTGTCTGCATCTTATTTCTTCTCTAGAATAGAACCTCGGATCGTTAGTAGCCTTCTGAACAAGAGGGAATGGTCCCTATCTTGAACTATCTCCTTGACTGACTCGCCGTCCATGTAGTAGTGGTTAAGCCACTTGACCTATAGTGACTAATTCTTTGCTTGAATGTCCCAAAGAATTCTAGCCAGTAGGACACCATTCCATGTCTACAAATTTCTCAATCTGAGCCCGCCTCCAACCTTCGGTAAGTAGACGTCCCTCCAGGCCACTCGTGCTTGCATAGAATCCCATAGGAAATCCCTGGCCATTCTATCCAACTGGTCGATAACCGCTGCTAGTGTGGGAAGTATGGATAGCCAAAAGCAATCCACACCTTGCAGGATAGCTTGGACCAATTGTAAGTGCCCTGCGTAGGATAAAGACCGTGCCATCCATCTACCAATGTAGGACCCAATTCTGTCCAGTAGTGGTTTGTAGTAAGAATCATTATTAGTATACCAAGGTAGCAGAATGGAAAACTTCCCAGTGGAATGCCCATCTCAGCTAGCATTGTCTCCTTGTCAGCTGCCTCAACCCAGCTAGGTAGAGGTTAGACTTGTCCTTGTTGGTTTCTAGTCCGGAGCATCATTTAAGTTCCTCTAGGCAGCCCGGAAAGATGCTTACCGATACGATATCCCCTCTAGCAAATAACATTAGGTCATCTACGAATACCAAGTGTGTTATCCTCAAGTAGTCACGCTTGGGGTAGTAGTTAAAACCTGTCCATAGTGTGCGAACCTTAACGAACCGTGAGAAGTATTCTAAGCATATTACAAACAGCAGGGGGGATATGGGGTATGTGAAACCCTACCAAAAGCCAACCTTAGAGTAAGAGGGTTGGGATGCATATCATGTCATTCTACATAAAAATATACTTTTTAAATAATTTTATGTGCTTTAGAATGGTGGCTTATAGGTTAAATGACTTATTTATGCTTATTGGGTAGGAAGAGTAAAAATGTAATTTTGCTTGAGGTCAAAATAGGAAGGTGGTTTGAGGTTTAGATAAGAAGAATATTTGGCTGAAAAAATAAGAACAAGAGTTAGTGTGGTTAGAGCTTTGTGAATTAATTTCTAAGGTCATGAGTTCAAATTCCATCACTTAAGTTTTATTTATAATTATCTTAACTATGTTTGAATTTTTGTTTTTCTTACATTCCTTAAAGATAGGAATGTTGTCTTAAGAGAGACATGAAGATAATGTCTTGATCATACAATCATGTCCTAAAATGAGTTCTAGAGGAATTCTTGTCCCTTTTATTATCTCTAGCCTTGTCCTAACATCTTCATACTTTAAATTATCCAAAATCCATTAATCTCTTCTTTTAATTCCAAAAAATTTTGTGATAATTCTTTAGCCTTGAAATTCAAAAATCAATCTTGAGGGATAGGGGAATGGCCAAAAATAGGAGAGGAATTAGGATGGGTTCCCAAGAGAAATAAATCACAATGATTATACCTTCAATCCTACCTTCATGTTGCTCATGTTTTTAGTGAAGGAAAATCTGGAACTTTTCCAGAATTTTTGCAGAACAGCTTTCAAAAAATTCAGCCAAAAATCCTACCCATTTGCTGCAAAAAAAAAATGGCCATTTCATGAGGCCTGAAGGCTGAAAATTCTGTGCAATTTTTGGACTGTTCAAATTGCACAAAAGCCAGAAAAATTCCTTGCACAATTCGCAGCTTAGGAAGCTGGAATTGAAGCTGTCTTTTTGTCAACAATTCAGCTGGAACATCCTCTATTTTTCTCGAAAAAGAAAGCTAGAAAACCACCCTTAAAAGATCCTCAAACACCCCAAGAAATCAGCTGCAAATCGGGCCAAGTAAATGCAGAAAATTCTGCATAAAAAATCACCATCATTCGAAGCCTTGAACAAGTTGAAACTAGAAAATTTCCAGTTTTGTCTCTCAATGCCAAGGCCGAAGAACACCCTTGAAACCTCTAAAAATTAGACCTTGTTCAGCCATGGACTAAACACCATTGACCTCCACACTTACCTTAAGTGCTTGGACTCCATGATCACATCTCAAAAAGCTCTTGAGATTACTCTATCCAAAACTGTTTTGAACTTCAAAATAATTCCAGAATTTTTTATTCATTAAAACACTCTTGTATCAAGTGAACAAACCAGAATTCTCTCTGCCATCATAGACTGAATTTTGGCCAGCCATATAACCTGAACAACTTCCATTTATTTCAGCAAGACTGGCATGTTCAGCCGACACCATTGAAGAGCAAAGAAACCTTCCATGATGAATCACCATTAGCTAATCTTCTAACCCAAACAACTCATCATTTTTATCCATTTGAATTTCAAAAAAAAAAAAAAAAAATCTGAACACCCTCTCTTCTTCTAGCAAAAACTGAAACTCCTATCTACTCTAGACCATTTAGCCAACAGCATTCCAGAATTTTGCAAGCCTTTTCTCTCAACAACACCAAGACCACCAAGAACATCAAGAACAACCCTCTTGTTCTTCCTTTTCTATTCAAATTTTTTATATTTCATTCTAATACTATCTCTCTCTCTCTCTCTCTCTCTCTCTCTCTCTCTCTCTCTCTCTCTCTCTCTCTCGGCCGAAATGATGTTGGCCAATCATGGCTATTTTTCGGACATCAAGACTCTCAAACGGGTGGACCTTCTTTAGTCTTCATCAAGTGATTATCTATTAAGTATTTATTCTTAAATCCTCCTTTTAATTTCTGAATTCATATCTTTTAGATGTTGATAGGAAGATTGAATGTGAATGGGAGATTGAGTATATGTATGTGGATGAAGGAGATGGGGTTAGGATATGAGGATTGATATATATGACTAAGCTATGTGGATTTTTGTTTTGAATCAATATATGTTCATCATGTTTAATGAGAGTTATGGATGTTTAACGCATGTTAGATGTTATGACACCAAAGGTGATTAGGATCTTATATTCTTATTTTCCATAGAAGCCATGAATGATGATTATGCCTAGTAGGAAATTAGCCATGTGATAGAATGTGTTAATTTAAGTATATATTCATGAATGGATTAGCCTATTAGTTGATGTTTGGGAATGTGTTCATGAATCTTTTTTAGCAATAGGAAAATCATGGTGAAAGATTATTTTCTTGTTAATCATAGGTTATTTTTTTTACACAAATTTTATTACTTTAATTAGAATTACTACTTTATTTTCCTCTATGAAATTCGAAATTACTACAAAGGTTTGGAATAAAATATTAATATTTTTTTGTCAAATAAAAAATATATTTTATTAAAAATAATATATATATATAATGATAAATAAAATCTTTTATATAAATAATAATCATAAATAAAATATTAGAATTAATTAATGACCTTGTAGACCATAATTAAAACTTTTACCTATATACATAAATATTATTTATATTAAAATTTATTTGTTATTTATTAATTAAAAATTTAATATAATTCATTTATTATTAATTTTATTATTTATTATTGATTATTTACAATCTATTAATTATTAATTAAAAATTAGGTGTAATTTATTTATTTATAATAATATTATCTAAATATTACCATTTACCAATATTATTTAGGACTTAGTATTATTTAATATTTAACATTAATTTATGTATTAGCAACAATACTCACAATTTATTATTTGAAACTATAACTTATTAGTATTTATTTTGGAACCCCTAATTATTTTAACATTAGTCATGGTTGTAACTTGTTGAACTAGGAAATATTTATGTAAGGCTGATATAGTCTGAATGTAACATTATGCCTTGTGTTTACCCCAGGCGGGGTTAGGTTAACCTTGGAAGATCTTTGAATCCCAGTAGAGCAAATGATCAGGTAAGCTCCTGCATGGAGACTTTTGAAGACAAAAATTATTATGCCAAGCTAAATTCAATGTGTGTGAACATTCATTTTGTAAAGGTAATTAAGCACAGTTTTTCCTTTTTATTTCAGTTAAGCAAACCATTTGAAATTAAATAAGTAGTTTTACACAAAATGCTAAACACTTTCTAAAACCCAACCTTGGCAAGAATTTTAAAAACCTTAATTTCTATTTCCAAATAAATCATTGTATGATCAGGTTTTTCCCAAGTGGGACAAGCAACGTTGAGTACTCAATAAGGGTAGACTATTAGGACTAGTCTTTGAAGGGTTAATGTAAGTCTCTCAGTAGGTGGCCACTTCTTACAGGTGTGTCATTCCCGGATAGGATGCTAGTCTGGTAAGTCATACCGGTCTGAGCTAGCAAGTTAAGTCAAGTGGACTATGCGTTTTCGGAGTGGACAATTGGTAAGTTTAGGTGTAGAGATGGTGGAGTATCTCATCTGGTAGGCCGTACACCTACCTTGTGTCAGTATGCTCAACATATGGCATTCTGATCATTATATTGTCATAGGGCCTAATATGTGGTGCCATGACTACCTCTTTGGGTGGTTGTATTTATTGTGCATATGTATGTTTGGAAAGCAAAACACCACTCTTTATTTTTAACATTTATTTAATGCTTGCCAGCACTTTCTCTTTTGAAACTTTTACAACTTGCATACATGAACTGTTTTACTTGAAACACTCAAAGCACATATGGGCTTATTGATATTTTTATCTCACCATCTTTTATGCCATGTTTTCGAGCCGATTCTGCTTGTGAAGGTCATTAGCTAGATTGATGCCTATGATTTTGAAGACTCTCTATTATTTTGTTATGTATTGCTTTCGGAAAATTGTAGCAGACAATTAATTATTTTTGAATTTGTTCATGTATTATTGGGTTGTAATAAGTTTAATTTTGAATTATTTTATTTTATTTTATTTTATGTAACCTAGTTATAAAGACCTCTTGTCCTATAGACGGGGCGACATTCCTGGCCCTAATGGGCCTAGGTAGTAGGGTGTTACAAGTGGTATTAGAGCATAGGTTTAGGCAATTATTGATAGTATATGCTTTATTTTATTAAGGTTAAATCTTTTGACTAACCTGGTTTGTTTATGCTGTAGGATGGTTAGAATGATTAGAACCGCGAGGAAGGGGCAGTAATGGCATCCACCCATCCCTATCCACTTGGAGGATTTACCAGTGCCTCTGCTTGCATTGCAACCCGCACCTGAACCAATCATACCCCTGGATGACAGCTTTGATGATGAGGTTCAGATTATTTAGCCACCTCCAATACCTGTGATTGACTTGGTTTTTGACAGTGAAGATGAGGAAATTCATATGGAATATGTCCTACTCCCACCTAGTCCCGTAATTGATTTGGCGGGCTACTAACAGTGATGACCTGGGAGAGATAGATTATGAATCTCCACCTAGACCTTCTTTTGTACCCCCACCCAACCAGGTTGAAACCGGGGAGAGCTCTAGGAGACCCGGGAAAAAGCCAATGGACTACGGGTTTGTGAATGGGGCTAGGATAGACATTTCTAGGAATTCTGGGGGATAGTTGTATGATGCCGACTTTAAAGACTCTGATAAGGATTAGAGAGGCTAAGTTCGGTTATGCTTAGGATGTTTTATTTACCGCTTTCAATAAACTCCTGTGTTAAGGAGTCTATTCATATTTACTGCTTTATTTCAAAATATGCGAATAAGAGTACCTGGAGTACTTTAAATCTTGAGAAAAATCTATATGTAATTCTTTATACAAAAATATGCATCTGATTTACTTTTATTTAAACCTGAATGTGAATGCATGCTCAATTTAAATGTTTTAAACCTTGATGCATAAACTCATTATCTGGGACATGGTTTAGAATGGCACCCAAGCGTCGTGAAGCCACATCCAGCAAAAAGGTTCCTAAAGCTGAGCCCGTGACATTGGAGTTTGTGATAACTCAAATGCCATTACCCAACCGTAGGGATGAGAATGAACCGAATCTAGAAATGGGATCGGAAGAACCTGATAGCGTGACTATGGGGTAACCGTTCCACAAAATGACCGAGATTCTGCAAACTCTTGACTGAGAAGAGGAATCCAAAGGGGGAAAATGAAGCCTTGGAGAGGTTTCTGAAATTTCAACCTCCCATCTTCTTCGGAGAAGCTCAGGAAGACCAGAAGGTAGAGAAATGGGTAGAACAGATGGAGGACATCTTCATTACGCTTCATTACACTGAGAAGCGAATGGTGAAATTTGATGCATTTCGATTGAGGGGTCCAGCTTGGGTATGGTGGCAACGAGTCCAAGATGATTGGGAGATGATCGATTAGGACTGGACATGGGCCAACTTCGTGGAGGCATTCAGAGCTGAATATATCCCTCAGTGGATAGTAGAGAAAAAGGAAGACGAGTTCCAGAATCTGAAGTAGGGAGGTATAACGGTGGCACAGTATGCGGCACGTTTTACTCAGTTTTCAAAATATTGCAAAAGGTTGGTGGACACCAAATAGAACAGAACGAGGTAGTTTGTCAAGGGATTAAGGCAGGAGTTAAGAAGGGCATTGACACCTTCTCCACCAATGACTTATTCAAGGGTCACGGACGCAGTGACCCGGACTGAGAACAAGGATCGCAGCAAGATGGTACCAAGACCTTTCTTGTCACCAAGATAACCGCTGAGACCTTTCTAGAGGCAGCAACCCAACAAGTGCCCTACCAACTAGCAATGGCAGAATTGGGGAAAGCAAGCATGCACGGCACCAGTTAGACTTGTGCAAAATCTTTCGTTATGCCGACACTGCAGGGAAATGGGCCATATGGAGAAAAATTGTTTGTTCAGAGGAGTTGAGCGGAAATGCTACCGCTGCAGAGACCCGAATCATTTGTGAAATGCCTACCTTAAACTTCTCTCGAGTTGGAAAAGGAAATCCGGCTCGGATCGCGAGAGCCAATCGAGCCAAGGCTACGGGAGCCTCCGGAAGTGGAACGCGAAGCCGTAGATGAAAGCAAAAGTTTTCACTCTTAACCGAGAGGAGGTTGGAACAGATGCAGTGGTGGTAGAAGGTACGTTTACTATCCAAGGTCATTCCGTTAATGCATTGATAAACCCTGGATCTACCCATTCCTATTTAAACATGAATTATGCATACCAATTGGGTTGGGATGGTGTAGAACTACTTTTTAATTTGTTGGTGAGTACGCATTTGGGGAAAATAGTGCAAGCGGATCGGTATGTGCGGAATTGTAAAATTGAAGTGGGGAGAGAAAGCTTGGAGGGAAACTTGATAGTCTTAGCCACTGATGACTATGACTTGATACTGGGTATTGGATTTTGAGGACAAGTGGATTGAATATGTACTGTATACAGAATTAGTGTACAATAACAGCTATCAGTCTTTGATTGGAATGGCTTCGTATAAAGCATTGTATAGGCGTAAGTGTTAGGTACTGCTATATTGGAGTTGGTCGGAGGACGGTCACATAAGCAATTCTAGAGAAGTCTGCATTTAGGAAATGTTGGACAAAGTCAAGATGATCAGGGAAAGGTTGAAAGTAGCCCAGAGCCGACAAAAGAGTTATGTGAACAATAGGTGAAGAGAGTTAGAATTTCAGGTCGGAGATAGTATGTTCCTAAGATTGACACAGAATAGAGGAATTGTGAAGCATCCAAAAGGTGGAAAGCTGAATTTGAGGTATTTGGGACCATTTTCGATAAATGAGAGAATTGGGCCGATGGCGTATCGATTGGATTTGCCAGATGGGTTAACTAGGATGCACGATGTATTTCATGTGTCTCAGTTGAAAAAGTACAATACCAACCCCAGATATGTTTTGAATGATGAGCCATTAGTATTGCAACCCGACCTGAGCTATATGGAAAAACCCGTGAAAATTTTGGACTGAAGCATCAAGACACTCCAAAACAAGCAAATTATGATGGTAAAGGTACAGTGGGAGCATCATGGCACGCGAGATGCCATATGGGAAATAGAAGAGTGGGTAAAATAGAAGTATCCCGATCTGAGATAAAGGTATGCCTGAATTTCGGGATGAAATTCTTCTAAGGAGGGGAGGATGTGAAACCCCACCTAAAGCTAACCTTAGAGTAAGGGGTTGGGATGCATATCATGTCATTCTGCATAAAAATATACTTTTTGAATAATTTTATGTGCTTTAGAATGGTGGCTTATAGGTTAAATGACTTATTTATGCTTATTGGGTAGGAAGGGTAAAAAGGTAATTTTGCTTGAGGTCAAAATAGGAAGATGGCTTGAGATTTAGATAAGAAGAATATTTGGGTGAGAAAATAAGAACAAGAGTTAGTGTGGTTAAGTGGTTAGAGCTTTGTGAATTAATCTCTAAGGTCATGAGTTCAAATCTCATTACTTAAGTTTTATTTATTCTTGTCTTAACTATGTTTGAATTTTTGTTTTTCTTACATTCCTTAAAGATATGAATGTTGTCTTAAGGGAGACATGAAGATAATGTCTTGATCATACAATCATGTCCTAAAATGAGTTCTAGAGGAATTCTTGTCCTTTTTATTATCTCTAGCCTTGTCCTAACATCTTCATACTTTAAATTATCCAAAATTCATTAATCTCTTCTTTTAATTCCAAAAAATTCTATGATAATTCTTTAGCCTTGAAATTCAAAAATCAATCTTGAGGGATAGGGGAATGGCTGAAAATAGGAGAAGAATTAGGATGGGTTCCCAAGAGAAATAAATCACTATGATTATACCTTCAATCCTACCTTCATGTTGCTCATGTTTTTAATGAAGGAAAATCTGGAACTTTTCCAGAATTTTTGTAGAATAGCTTTCGAAAAATCCAGCCAAAAATCCTACCCATTTGCTGCCAAAAAAATGTCCATTTCATGTGGCCTGAAGGCTGAAAATTTTGTGCAATTTTCAGACTGTTCAAATTGCACAAAAACCAGAAAAATTCCTTGCACAATTCGCAACTTAGGAAGCTAGAATTGAAGCTGTCTTTTTGTCATCAATTCAGCTGGAACATCCTCTATTTTTCTCCAGAAAGAAGGATGGAAAATCACCCTTAAAATACCCTCAAACACCCCAGGATCAGCTGCAAATCGAGCTAAGTAAATGCAGAAAATTCTGCATAAAAAATCACCATCATTCGAAGCCTTGAACAAGTTGAAACCAGAAAATTTCTAGTTTTGTCTCTCAATGCCAAGGCCGAAAAACACCCTTCAAACCTCTGAAAATTGGACCTTGTTTAGCCATGGACTAAACACCATAGACCTCCACACTTACCTTGAGTGCTTGGACTCTATTATCACATCTCAAAAAGCTCCTGAGATTACTCTATCCAAAACTCTTTTGAACTTCAAAATAATTCTAGAATCTTTGCATCATTAAAACACTCTTGTATCAAGTGAGCAAACCAGAATTTTCTCTACCATCATAGATTGAATTTCAGCCAACCATATAACCTAAACAGCTTCCATTTATTTTAGCAAAACTAGCATGTTATGCCGACACCTTTGAAGAACAAAGAAACCTTCTATGATCAATCATCATTAGCTAATCTTCTACCTCAAACAACTCCTAATTTTTCTCCATTTGAATTTCAAATAAAAAAATTTGAGCACCCTCTCTCCTTCTAGCTAAAAACCAAAACTCCTATCTACTCTTGACTATTCAGCCAACAGTATTCCAGAATTTTGCAAGTTTTTTCTCTCAACAACACCATGAACACATACTACACCTCTTCAAGCCTAAACCTACCATAAACACCTCAAATCACTCTCAAATACTCCAGATCACTCCTGCTTAATCCTTAGAATTCATTTTTGGTCCTTATAACACAAAACCACACAAACTAGATTTTTTCGAATGGATCAAAATTAGCTTTTTTTCTTGAAGATCTCAAAAACATCAAGAAGGTAAAACAAGAGCAACCTTCTTGTTCTTCCTCTTCTATTCAATTTTTGATATTCCATTCTAATACTCTCTCTCTCTCTCTCTCTCTCTCTCTCTCTCTCTCGGTCGAAATGATGTTGGCCAATCATGGCTATTTTTCGGACATCAAGACTCTTAAATGCGTGGACCTTCCTTAGTCTTCATCAAGTGATCATCTATCAAGTATTTATTCTTAAATCCTCTTTTTAATTTTTGAATTCATGTCTCTTAGATGTTGATAGGAAGATTGAATGTAAATGGGGGATTGAATATATGTATGTGGATGAAGGGGATGGGGTTAGGACATGAGAATTGATATATATGACTAAGCTATGTGGATTTTTGTTTTGAATCAATATATGTTCATCATGTTTAATAAGAGTTATGGATGTTTAAAGCATGTTAGATGTTATGACACCAAAGGAAATTAAGCTCTTATGCTCTTATTTTCCATAGAAGCCATGAATGATGATTATGCCTAGTAGGAAATTAGCCATGTGATAGTATGTGTTAATTTAAGTATATGTTCATGAATAGATTAGCCCATTAGTTGATGTTTGTCCTAGGTTATTTTTATTATACAAATTTTATTACTTTAATTAGAATTATTCCTATATTTTCCTCTATGAAATTTGAAATTACTAGAAAGGTTTGGAATAAAATATTAATATTTTATTAGTCAAATAAATAATATCTTTTATTAAAAATAATATATATATATAATGATAAATAAAATCTTTTATGTAAATAATGGTAATAAATAAAATATTAAAATTAATTAATGACCTTGTAGACCATAGTTAAAACTTTTACCTATATCCATAAATATTAGTTATATTAAAATTTATTTATTATTTATTAATTAAAAATTCAATATAATTCATTTATTATTTATTACTAATCATTTACAATCTATTAATTATTAATTAAAAATTAGGTGTAATTTATTATTTATTTATAATAATATTATCTAAATATTACCATTTACTAATATTATTTAGGACTTAGTATTATTTAATATTTAACATTAGTTTATTTGTTAGCAGCAATACTCATATTTTATTATTTGAAATTATAACTTATTAGTATTTATTTTGGAATTCCTTGTTATTTTAACTTATCAAACTGGATTTATTTTACTTTATCAACTAGCATTAAAACTTAGGACATTATGGTCATGGTTGTAACTAGTTGAACTAGGAAATATTTATCTAAGGTAGATATAGTCCGAATGTAACATTATACCTTGTGTTTACCTCAAGCGGGGTTAGGTTGACCTTGGAAGATCTTTGAATCCCAGGTAGAGCAAAGGATCGGGTAAGCTCTCGCTTGGAGACTTTTGAAGACCAAAATTATTATGGCAAACAAAATTCAATGTGTGTGAACATTTGTTTTGAAAAGGCAATTAAGGACAATTTGTCCTTTTCATTTCAGATCAAACAAACCATTTGAAATTAAATAAGCGAGTTTTACACAAAACGCTAAACACTTTCTAGAACCTAACCTTGGCAAAAATTTTAGAAACCTTAATTGCTATTTCTAAGTAAATCATTGTATGATCAGTTTTCTCCCAAGTGGGACAAGCAACGTTGAGTACTCAATAAGGGTAGACTACTAAGACTAGTCTTTGAAGGGTTAGGGTAAGTCTCTCAATAGATAGCCACCTCCGAGGGATGAGTCCTTCCCGAATAAGATGCTTGGTCCAGTAGGTCATACCGGTCCGAGCTAGCAAGTTCGATCAAGTGGATTGTGCATTTTCGGAGTGAACAAGCTGGTAAGTTTAGGTGTAGAGATGGTAGAGTATTTCACCCGGTAGCCCGTACACCTATCTTGTGTCGGTTGCTCAATGTGTGGCATTCTGATCGTTATATTGTCATGGGACCCAACGTGTGGTGCCATGGCTACCTCTTTAAGTCGTTGTATTTATTGTGCACATTTATGTTTGGAAAGCATAACACCACTCTTCATTTTTAACATTTATTTAATGCTTGCCAGCACTTTCTCTTACGAAACTTTTACAACTTGCATACATGAACTATTTTATCTGAAACACTCAAAGCACACACAAGCTTACTGAGATTTTTATTTCACCATCTTTTATGCCATGTTTTCAGGTCGATTCTGCTGTGAAGGTCATTAGCTAGATTGTTGGCTATGATTTTGAAGACTCTCTATTATTTTGTTATGTATTGCTTTTGGGAAATTGTATCAGACCATTAATTATTTTTAATTTGTTCATGTATTATTAGGCTATAATAAGTTTAATTTTGAAGTATTTATTTTATTTTATTTTATGTGACCTAGTTATAATGACCCATTGTCCTGTGAACAAGGCTACATGCCCGGTCCTAATGGGCCTAGGTAGTGGGGTGTTATAGGGTTCCCCTGTCAAAGCCTCTTTACTTCTCTAAAGAAGCCTTGTACAGTCCCATTGATAGCTACAGATAATAAGGTTGTTGTAACGCACTTGTGTTATCCGAGCCTACGAATCTTTACGGAAATCACGAGTTCATCCATGAAATCCAACAAGAAGTCCCGATTAATCAAGTCATAAGCTTTTCTCAAATCCATTTTGATCGTGCATCGTGGTGAGACGCTTTTCTGCTATAAGCCCGTATTAGTTCCTGGACCAAGAAGATGTTGTCAACCATTAGTCGGTCTTTCATGAAGGCGGATCGAGTAGGATCGACCGGAGTAGGGAGAACGGTTTTCGGCTTGTCTGCAGAATTTTGGAGATAATCTTGTAAACTATCTTTGCAACATGATATTGATCCGTAGTCCTCCACCCTCTCCACATAGTCGATTTAAGGATCAATGTTATATTCGAATGGTTGAGTTGCTTGAGCAGGTGGCCTGATTGAAAGAACTCCTGAACCTCCATGCAAACACTTTGATCAATCGTGCCCTAGGCTTTCTTAAAGAAATAGGCGAGTACCCGTCCGACCTCGGGGTCTTGCGGTCTCCAATATCCCAAAGGGCCATTTTAATATCCTGATTTGATACCTCCCTAACTAAGTCTTTCTTGTTCTCATGAGGGACCATTAGTTTAACCCTTACATAGTCCACATTGAGTTTCTCATAGTCCATCCTCGTCCCAAGCAATCTACGGTAATACTCCACAAATTCTGCAGCCAATGCCCTCGGGCTATTTGTCATTGTTCTATCATCCTTAAGGATAGATGTAATGAAGTTCCATTTCTTGTTCTTGTTCACTATGTGATGGAAGTACCTAGTATTTTTATCTACATGGGCCACATATTTCCCCTTTGCCAACTATTGATAGAACTTCATTTTTTGCCTCTGCTAGTCTTTATGCATCCAGTTTTCGTTCCTTGTATTGGGCAATCAGGGCGGGGTCTAAGGGGCTAGCTAGTAGTTCCTTTTGGGTTTTAAGTACAACTTGGTTTACCTATTTAACTCGATTCGAGAGATGAGAGAATTCCTTTCTATTTAATCCACGAATGTCTTGTTTAAGTGCTTTTAACCTTCGGCAGAGTTTGAATTGGTGAAATCCATCATAGTTTTGTTCCCACACCCCTTTAACCAAGTTTAAAAACATATTATGGTCTGCCCAAATGTTAAGAAATCTAAATGGCTGAGCCCCAACTCTCTGATATGCCACCTACACCCATAGGTTGGGGCTGTGATCTGATAGGCAGCTAATTGGGAAAAACTCCACAGATGCCTGGTCTTGGCACTGGAACAAAGCCGCATTCCCTATAACTTTATCCAGTTTGGATCAGACCCTTGAGTTCGTCCAGGTGAACCACGTACCAACAGATGGAAGGTCTATCAAGCTCGTCTCCGCACATAAGGTGGAAAATTCCTTTCACTCATAGGTAAAAGGTGTAATCCCACTTAGTTTTTCGTCCCTAGATAAGTAAGTGTTAAAATCTCCCATAAAGATCCATGGCTCAGATAGTTGAGCAGACAGTCGTTACAAGGTTCTCCACAATAGCCTCCTAGCTATGACTATATTGTATGCATAAACGAAGGAGAAATAAAATGTGACATGAGTTACCCTGTAGGTGATGCAGCACGAGACAGCTTATGCCGTGCTTTGCCACACTTGCACATCAACTGTTACTCCATTCTATAGAATGGCCACCCAACCCCCACCTGAATCAGCAAAATTGTATTTCACCGACCAATTAGGGAGTTGATGCCTTAAGAAGTTCTCCAGTCTATCATTTATGAGTTTTGTTTCTAGAAGACCAAAAACATCCACACTATGCTTCGAAATAAATCCCGAACACCGTGTTGCTTGAGGGTTTTATTGAACCCTCTTATGTTCAAACATGCAACTCTCATTAAGGACTAATCAGTACCCTATAGGCACTAACCAAGTTCAGACTACGTTCCGTGTACTTCTTCCACATGGTGCGAAAAAACCTAGAAGCTTGCATAGTTGCCTTTCTAGCTTTTACAATCACCTTTGGTAGGTCCTTCACATTTGCTTCTCCACCAATATTTGGTGCATCGGTTCTTTCTTGAAAATGCAGCCTAAGTTGGGATTGAGAGCGGGTCCGGTATTGTCTCCTTCTCATTCCTCTTGGTAGCCACTTGCTTACCCTTCGGCCAGTCTGATTTGTTTGTCTATGTGTTGTAGTCATTGTGCCCTGATTCACTAGTTCTACAATTGTAGCCATAGCTTTAGTGGTTTGGGAAGTTGAAGGCCCAGTTCCAAGGTCCACTGCATTTGTGTCGGGGTTATTATAGGCAGTGGGTGCTTGCCCTATATCATTAGGCTGGAGCCTTACCTTTGGCTATATTCCGACTTTTGGGGTTTTACGTGAGCGTCCCTTAGGTCCAGCCAAAGCCGACATAGGCCTTGACTTAGACCTAGACTTTGCCCATTTAGTCTCGGTATCATCCTTATTAGGCAGCATTTTTTCCCAATTTTTCATCTTGTCACCCATACATATATCCGTGCTATAGCCAAACTTACGAGCGGGTCTTACGGAACGATGGTTTGAACTCATAGCGCACGAGCTAGTATTTAACTTTCCTAGATGGTAGCTTGATAGGCACTTGCCTTTACCAATGGTTTTGAGACATCTACCTCCATAAGCACTCGAGCATAGGAGAGCTTTTCAAGCCTTGCTGTGAGCATGTTGTCATTAGTGGCATCCCTACTCCGGAGGCAATTTTGCTAAGCGCCAAGCGGTTCCAACAACCCAACGATAGTGCAAAGAATATCACCTATAGGGGCATTATGCTAATGTCATATAAGGGTCATATAAGGAGAAGTCAAATTCCCTAGGCATAGTTTTTAGCATCAATGATCGGCCAAACATAGCATACGAGTCCCCCACAAAGAACCACCTATCTGTCATCTTTTGTGTTGAAGCTGGAATATTAGCTGGCCGAAACATATGGGTAAACCTTGGTAAGGACTACCCACTGCTTTGTTAAGCCATTGACTACCTTCAGTCTCGGAAACCGCCCTGCAAACATTCCTATTGGGCAATATCCCAATTTGAGCTCCACATCTTTGAAATCTATTTCATCAATGTCAATGAATTCTCTCGTTCGAGATATATGGTGTAGTCTCAATCCAATTTATTGATCCCGATTTCCTTTAACTATATTTGCTCAGGTTCGATTTGGAACCGTTGTGTTTGTGTTTGTGAGTTTAGTAGAATTCACCTGAAGCGATGGGGTGGTCTCTGGTATGAAGGAGCTAGAGGAATCTGAGGTCCTTAGTGCGTCAGACACGACATCTGGTGGCTGAGGCTCCGCCCCCGCGTAGCCTAGGCAAGGCGCCTATGATTGAAGAGAGGAATGGAGTTCAGCCAGCTCAGATGATAAAGAAATGCTGGGGTCAAAGGGTAGTGGGCAGATTAGTTAGGGAGGTGAATTTACACGGGCCCGAATTCGGTCTGTTTGAGGTTAAGGCCCAATGGGGGGTTAGGTGAAGCCCCACGCTACCTAGACTTTTTGCTTCTGGTCTAAACCATAACAGTTGGCCCAGAATATAGTGGGTCAGAAGTCCAATATTAGTGGGTTACACGGGTCGGGTTACTATATCTGGGTAGAGACTCAGGACGAGGACTGGTCATTTGTAGTTAGGCTTAGGAAGTTAACTCTTGTTAGTGCAAGGCGGGTAATCAATAACTAATTTGAAATTCAAAATTCAAGTTAGCATTTATGGGCATTAATGAATATAATAGACTGGGTCCCACCCACCCATGCTAAGCTCAGGTATTCTATGGGTCAACAATAGGTTTCAGATAACAAAAGAAGTTGGTATGGATCAAAGAAGTCGAGATATGCATATGAACCCAAAAACCGAATGAACAACGAGAGAACAAAACCCGAGCAATTTTGAGCGAGAACAAAATAGCGTGCATTTGATACCCCACTCACACCAAGTCCGCTATAATGTAAATTATATGCTCAGATATCCCCCGTTTCATACCGCACTCACACAAAGTTCATTAACTAACAACGACCAATAGCTGTTCGATAGTTGTAAGGCACTGTGTTATAAATACCAGGGCACTCAAATGCGAAGATGAAACAAGCATTAATGGCGAGACAACGATTAGGTCCACAAACAAAATAAACGAATTTAAAATGCAGTAATCACTTTCGGATACACTTTGGTTTTTGCCACTCAATATCCAACACTTCATTAATAGCACCTAATCCACTTAGCGAGGTTGGATATTCGAGACAGAGTAGTAGCAAAGGAAAAACTAGAGTATTTGGGCATGAATAATAGGCAGAACAAAAAAACACAATTTGCAATCTAGTAGGAAGTAAATAATAAGCAGCTGTACTAACTAGGATAGCAAACGTGGGATTCCTCTTGAGCTTTAAAATCATCCATTGGTAGTAAGAATCAGGAAGAGGACTCAACGGAGTTGAGAGCTTCTCTCTCTACCTCTTCTCTCTCTTTTTCTTTGAAATTTTGTACTTGACACTTACGTCTATACAATGCTTCATACAGAGCCATTCCAATCGAAGATTGGCAGCTATTATTGTAACCCAATTCCGCATACGGTACACAATCAATCCACTTATCCCAAAATCTAATACAAAAGCTCTTAGCATATCTTTCAATATCTGAATAACTCTTTTTGACTGACCATCGGTTTGCGGGTGTACCATCGTATTGAACTTCAAATTAGAACCCATTGATTCCTAAAACTTAGCTTAAAATCAAGATGTAAACCTTGGGACTTGGTCTAACATGATACTCGAAGGTATTCTATGCAATCTGACTATCTCCCGCATATATATTTGAGCTAACTTTTCCATTGAGTCCCTTACATTTACTGGAATAAAATGCACTGATTTGGTCAATCTGTCAACCACTACCCATATGGTATCCTTTTGGGTCTTTGCCATAGGTAGTTCGGTAATGAAATCCATGGTCACCTCTTCCCATTTCCATTACGGTATTGGTAAAGATTGCAACAATCTTGTCGACTTTTTGTACTTTGCTTTAACTTTACGACAAGTCGATCACGTGGAAACATATTTCACCATGTCCTTCTTCATTCTAGGCCACCAATAGGCTTTCTTTAGGTCTTGATACATTTTTACTTCTCTCGAATGAATAGCATACTTGCTTCTATGCGCCTCTTTTAAAATCTTATCCTTCAGCTGCTACTCATCAGGCATGCACAAATGATCTCGAAAATACATCACTCACGTCTCGTCTTACCGAAAATCACTGCCTTTTCGCTTAAGTCCCTTATCCTAAATTGTTGAAATTCCACATTGCTTTGTTGTGCTTTGATGATTTCCTACCTTCAATTTGGTATCAATTTCAGATTGTTGATATAAATCTTTCCTTCTTGTACCTCATTCCTTTTCTCCAACACCTCTTCGACTGCTTGAATCTCTTGAATTCTCAATCTGGCCATTTTGACTTTACGACTCAGGGCATTAACAACTACATTGGCCTTCCCTGGGTGGTAGTTGATAGGACAATGATACTCCTCCAAAAATTCCATCCATCTTCGCTGCCTCAAATTTAAGTCCTTCTGGTTAAAAATATATTTCAGACTCTTGTAGTCTGTAAACACTCCATACTCGGCTCTATATAGATAATGTTGCTATTTCTTCAATGCAAAAACAATGGCAGCCAGCTCCAAATCATGTGCCAGATAATTGATTTCGTGAGGCTTCAACTTCTGAGAGGCATCTGCTATCACCTTCCTATCTTGCATCAATACTGCTCCTAAACCTTCCTTAGATGCATTAGTAAACAAAGCATAGGGTTTATCTCCCTCTAACAAACTCAGCACTGGGGCCATCATTAATCTCCACTTTAACTCTCGGAAACTCTTCTCACATTTTTCACTCTTGACAAAGGGCACATCTTTTCTCAACAATCAGGTCACAAGTGATGCTAGCATTGAGAACCCTTTAATAAACCGCCAGTAATAGCTGGCTAACCCCAAGAAGCTCTTGATCTTGGTGATGTTCTCCGTCTACTACCAGTCTAAAACCGCTTCAACTTTTGTTGGATCCACTTTGATTCTATCCTTGGTCACTACATGGCCAAGAAACGACACATTGTCTAGCCAAAATTTGCACTTGCTAAATTTGGCAAAAAGCTTGTGCTCCCTCAGTTTTTCCAATACCAGTTTTAGATGCTTTGCATGATCTTCTGGACTCTTGGAATATATAAGCATATCATCGATGAATACCACCACAAATTTATCCAAGTATGGTTGGAAAACATGATGTATCAAATCCATAAACACTGTCGGTGCATTAGTCAACCCAAAAGGTATCACCACAAACTCGTAGTGACCATATCTAGTGTCGAAAGTCGTTTTGAAAATATCCTCCTCCTTAATCCATGCTTGATAATATCCTTGCCTTAAATCTAGATTGGAATAACAATTGGAGTTTGCAACTGGTCAAATAGCTCATTAATTAAAGGTTAGGGGTATTTATTCTTGATGGTCAAATTATTCAACCCCCGATAGTCGATGCACAACCTCAAGGTCCCGTCCTTCTTCTTCACAAATAGCACTGCAGCTCCCCAAGGTGATGTGCTAGGCTTTATGTAACATTGCTTCACCAATTCTTCTAGCTACTCCTTTACTTCTTTCAATTCTACTGGTGCCATCTGATATGGGGTTCAGGATACAAGTTTTGCTCTTGAAATCGGATCCATGGCGAACTCAACTTCTCGGGTGGGGGGAAGAGAAGTGAGTTCTGCAAGGAACATATCAAGAAAATCTTTTACCACCTCAGTATTTTTCAGGGTGCACTGATCCTTTGGCTTGTTTATCATATAAGCCAAATATCGTTGGCATCCTTACTTCAGCAACTTCCAAGCTTTTGCTCCGGCTATAAAAAACTTCAATTCTTTTACTCGCTTGCTGTTGAATTCTAGCGCATCACAACCAGGTCTAATGAACTGGACAGACTTATTCTTACAATCTATTTTAGCTCTATGCTAGCCAATCCATACCCAAAATTATGTCATAGTAATCAATAGCTAAGACTATTAAGTCTCCATCTAAGCTCTCTTTCCCCACTCCAATCTTACAACTCTTCACATACTGATCTGCTTGCATCGTTTTTCCCAAGGGCGTACTTACCGAAAAAGTAAAAGGTAGTTCTACTCCATCCCAACCAAATGATATGCATAATTCTTGTTAAGATAGGAATGGGTGGATCTAAGGCCTAATAATGCATTAACTGAACGACCTTGGATAGTAAACATATATTCCACCACTATTGCATCCGTTCCAACTTCCTCCTGGTTAAGAGTAAAAACTTTTGCTTTCACTTGTGGCTTCTACGTTCCACTTCCGAAGGCTCTTGTGGTATTGGCTCGATTAGCTCCCTCAGTCGGAGCTGGGTTTTCTTACCCGATTTGAAGGAGTTTTGGGCAAGTGTTTCGAAGATGCGTCGAGTCTCCATAATTATAGCATTTCCTTTCAGCTCCCTTAGATCAGCAGTTCTTCTCCACATGACCCTTCTTCTCACAATGTCGGTATGACAGGAGATTCTGCGTAGGACCAGTCGGTGCCGTATGTTTCTTGCTTTCCTTGGTTTTGCTATTGTTGATGGGTAGGTCACTTATTAGCTTGCTGCCTCAGAAAAAGCCTCGGTGGTTGCCTAGGCGGCAAGAAAGGTTTCGATACCATCCTGCTTCGGTCCTCATTCTTTGTTCGGGTCGCTATGCCTACTGCCCCAGAATATATTGTTGGTGGAGAAGGTACCAAAGCCCTTCTCAGCTCCTGACTCAGGCCCTTGATAAACTATCTAGTTCAATTCTGCTCGGTGTCTACTAATCTCTTGCAATACTTCAACAGTTGAGTGAAATTAGTAGCATACTGAGCCACAGTCATGCTCCCTTACTTTAAAGTCTGGAACTCGTCTTCCTTTTTCTCCACTATCTACTGAGGGATATTTTCTACTATGAATGCCTTCACAAAATTGGCCCACGTCCAGTCTTGATCTATTAGTTCTCAGTCTTCTTAGACACACTGCCACCATACTCGAGCTAGGCCTCTCAGCCTAAAAGTAGCAAATTTGACCATCCTCTTCTCAGCATATTGAAGTGCAGCAAAGATGTCCTCCATCTGCTCCACTTTCTGATCCTGTTCAGCTTCTCCTAAGAAGGTGGGAGGTTAGAATTTCATAAACCTCTCCAGCGCTTCATCTTCTCCCTTTGGGTTCCTTCGCTCTGACACAGTTTGTAGTATCTCAGTCATCTTGTGAAATGCTTGCCCCAGAGTCACATTAGCAGGCTCTCACCCCGACTTCCCATTCTAGTTCATTCTCATTCCCCTGATTTGGCAAAGAAAGTTGAGTAGCTTTATATTCTAGAGTCACGGGTTCTGTTTCAGGAATCCTTCTGCTGGTTACTGCTACGCTAAGCTTTGGTGCCATTCTATACCATCATCTCCAAATAATGAGTTATGCATCAAAGTTTAAAATATTTAAATCCAGGCATGCATTCATATTCAGACTTGAGTAAAAGTAAATCAGATGCAAGCTTTGTATAAATAATTGCATTCTTCAAGATTAGAGCACACCAAGGTACTCTTATTTGTAAATTTTTTTTAAATAAAGCAATTAACATAAATGAACCCCTAGCACATGAGTTTATTGAAAGCAGTAAATAATAGTTTTCTAGACATGAAAAACTTGAAGGCATAAAAAGGGAAAACACAGGGCACGTAGTGGAAGCGAATACAAAAAAACTGAAAAAACCAAGAATAGAGGAATTCCCGTCCAGGGCCGGCGCCGGCTCCGGCTCCAGCAGCCCTAGCCAGCGCCAGTTCGGCTTTGGTGGGACTCCGAGGTTAAAAATTTCTTACCTCATTTCCTCGTTTTAAGAATTGGCTGGACCGAAATGTGTGCAACTGGGGTAGGTGCGCCGATAGAAACCTCTGGTACGATGCCTGTAAGCCTCCTACTCCGTCTTTGCATGTAGGTGAACGCCAAACTCTTGATCTTCCAGTATATGGCCTACCTAATTCTGTTTGGTGAACAACTAACAGAACTAAAGAATATTTTCTAGAAAGAGAGAGAGAGAGAGAGAGACGTGTGGTTCTTTTATCACGAAGAAGAGTCTGTCAAAAACAACGATGATCTCCAATCCTCCTGTTTAACCTAAATAAAATCCTAGGTTAAACTGGATTGGGCCATTGGACTCTTCATTTAACCTTTTGGACTAAATTAATTATTCTAATTAGAACCAATTAATTGGCCCAACAAATAATTAATTTCCCAGCCCAAATAAATTAGTCCAATTAACAAGCTTATATTAGTTTAGTCTCAGGTTTATCTTTAATTATTCAAATTGGGCCAAAGCATTGAATAATTAATTAATCCACCAAACTAATTTAATTATAAAAAACCTTAGAGGGGGGAGGGGGTGAATAAGGTTTTTAGCAAGCAAAAAAAATTAATTTTTCCAGTTTGTCTAAAACGCTGAATAGTGATGATCACCAAGATGCTTGGACTGACTTTATAGATGCACAGAAAGTTATCTAAGCACTCATAGATGTATATCTAGATTTAGACAGAAAAAGAACATAAAAAAAAGGTACATGAACCACTGAATTAAATGAGACAAGGGATGTATAGTGGTTTGATCAATAATGATCTATGTCCACTACCTTAAGCACCACACTTAAGGATTTTCAATCCTATTTTATTAATCTCACTTAATGAAACGTTTCACATACAAGAGAGGATCACTACACTAGGTTTTCCACAACCTCTCAGTCAAGCAAACACATCGAGGATCACCTTATTAGGTTTTACTCCACAACCTTAACACAAACACAAAACAAGGATCACCCCAGTGGGTTTTACCACACAACCTTAAACATAAATCAACACAAGGCTCACCCCTATGGGTTTTACACAACAATCTTGCGCTACAACAAGGATTTGAATATCAATAGAAAAGAGATAAGCTCACTTACTTGAGTAGATGTTCTCTCGGATACAAACCACAAAATACTTTTATCTTTGATACACAATGAACTCACTTTGAAGCTAGTAAAAGGAGATTTTTAAAAATGTTGAGCAATAAAGTTTCTAAGATAGATGTTTCAAAATCTTATCTCTAATCTTGCTTTAAGGGCTATTTATAGAGCTAAAAAGTGGAGTGCCAATGGTTATAAAGAAACGGCTATAAATTTTCTATTTAAACTCATCCGTGTTTTGGACTTGGGTTTTGGATAAAGATGCATCCGAGAGGTAAGTCCAAAATGGCACTACCTGCATAAAAGTTTAGAGGATTTTGGATGAACCTTTTGGATTCAAACTGTTCTATCCAAAATTCCGTGATTTTAAAAACTTAGAAAACATCTCATTTTAAGCTTCAAGGTAAAGTCAAATGAATTAATAGATAAGAAGACATAGAAATTAATAGATATACCTTAATAACACTTTCTAGTCTATCATTCTTCACAAAGAACTTCCTTGATATATAACTCCTCATACTTTAATTTTCTCATTCGATCTTCTAATATTGAAATCAGCGATGAAGGAGTTGCCAACAATTCTTATACTGAAGACTTTTAAAGAATAAAGATCAAACATATCCTATCACAATAAATTGACAAGTTAGTTCATATCAACGTTTGTCATAAATCAAAACATAGAAGAAAGCCCTTAGGGCTAACAATATCCCCTTTTTGGAGTGATGACAAACATTACACTTTTGATATGCAAAGAGAGAACACGTTGAATTGAAAAGGTGCAAATAAATGCAATCTCACTATATAGGTCTCATAGAGATCTTATGATAAAAAATTTGTAAACATATCTCAATGATCCTAAAGCCATTCATATCTCTATATAAATATTCAGAATGATTTGATAGAGATAGCAAGTGATAAAATACTCCCCCTAAATAAATGCTTATATGAATATTTTAAACAAAAGTGTGATGAGTAGAAGTTACGATTTATTCATCCAAAAAATGTATCCAATTTTTTTTTTTGGAAGAGCGAGTGTTTTCAAAATTACATTTGGATAGGAATTTTGGATGTCCAAAATATATTTTCCATTTAGTGATACTGCTTATAAGAACATTTGTTTGGATTCAAAATTTCTGAGGCCAAACCCCCCCCCGACTCAATGCACGAAAATCTTATCACAGAATTTAGTTTCAAGAATACAATTATCATCCGAAAATCTATGTTTTTGAATAAAATTGAACGTCACAAACTGAGAGGTTTTTTTAGAAAATTTCGTGAACAGTGAATCAAAACATATCAGTGATTTTCAAAACATTTCAACTTTTATTTCAATGCATAACTGTTCATACCAGAAGTAGTTCATGCAATTCGTAACAGTTTATGCGGTTACTTGAAATTCAACAACTGTTCATCTCTCCACTAACAATTTCAGTTTTCAAATTGGTTCCAATTATCATAGCACTTTTTTCGCAGATCCATCATCAGTCCAATTTCAAAACATAAGTCATTCCCCAAATTCAGTTCATACATATAACATCAGTCATGTAGAATCCATATCAGATTATTATGCAGAAACCATAACTTTTTCTCGCCATATTAACATGTAGATCATCAGTCATATGCAGACCTAACATTTTCTCCTTATCAGTTAATGCATGCTGACAATAACATTTTCTTTCTCCCCAGTGAATGCATACATAGTCATGCAGTCCATAACATTTGCAGACTTAACATTTTCTCCTTATCAGTTAATGCATGCCAACAATAACATTTTCTTTCTCCCCCTTTGTCATCAATAAAAAAGAAGCATAGCAGAAAAAGAGTAGAAGAAAACCAGATGAATAATATGCAACAAAAATAACCAGATAGGTAATAAGCATACTATAGAGAAGAAAGCTTAAACAAGTATCTAGCAGAAATTATCCGAAGACATAATGTAAATGACTGAAAAAGTAAATTGTTCAACTTGTGCAGAATGGAAATTGTTCATCAACCAATTTTGCTGCCCAATAATGTTGTCTAGGAGATATTAATTATTTCACCCTTTGATCCAACACCCTTCTTGGAAAACTGACCAGCTATTCTGTTTGATTTTATTTTCATAACCACGTGTTTTTATCTTTTTCCAGAGGGTTTGGACTTGGGAGAAGGTGGAGGAGTTTCTGTTTTCTTTAAGGGAGAAAGTGGAGGAGATGGTTCAGGAGAAAGTTCAGGAGAGGAAACCATTTTGTCTACCGGTAATTCAAACTTATTCTTAGCTTTTTCATGTTCAGAAGACTTAGCAGATTGCTCAATAACAGAAAGTCTGTTTCCAAGGTTCTTAATTTCTGAACAAAGAGATTCCAATTTCTCAGCAAATGAGCTAATTGCACCCAGAATATTTGCAGACAAGCCAGAGTCTGGAACAGTTCCTTTAGCAGATGATTCTACCTGAAAGACTTCATTAATTTTTCTCTTTGTTCCTGACTTCCCTTCCTCCTTAATCTTTATCAAGTTTTCCCTCTCTTTCCCTACAAATTCTCTTAATAATTTCCATGAATTATGCTCCCTAATATATCCCATCTTTTCAAATAAATCAAAGCTGTAAACATTTGTTTTGCTAGGATCACAGAGAACAATACTTAAATCAATTTTTAAAAAATCAAATACTTTCATCAATAAATTTCCAAAAGGAAGAGCCTTGCTTAATGTGTTTCAGGACTACAACATAAGTTTGGTTGCTAGAAACCTAAAATTTATTTGCCTTCCCTCAGCTAAAGCTAGCATTATCACCATTTGCAGAATACTTATAGAAGTCTTATGGCCAAAACTAGGGATAATCATGGTTGACACCATGTAATGCAAGATTCTACCCATCCCATTCAGCCATTTAGAACTCCTATTTCCAGAATTCTCAAAACTTTTCCCTCCAATGAACAGTTGATAGGGGCTAAATTAGTCATATTTTTTCTAGTTATTTGAGATCATTTCGTGATATATTTTGTTCAATAACTGGTCATATTCCTTTATATTTGAGATTTTACCCTTGAAAAGGTATTTTGTGCATTAATTTAGATTTTAGGGGTAAAATAAAGTAAAATCATCGTAAAAAAAAAGAATGTAGGTGGCGCCAGCCTAGGAAGGACAGCCGGCGCCGGTTAGCCACTGGAAGAATAGAGAAATTGCGAAGAACAAAGGAAGTGCAATTGAAATTGGAAAAAGGAATCAGTAAGACAAATTCAGCAGTTCATGGCTAGAAAACAAAACAAAAGACAGCAAAAGAGAACAACCGCAACAAAGCATGAAAATCAGTGGGGCCAAGAAGGAAACAAAAGCCAACAATGGTAGGCTGTAAAGGAAGTAGCCGAAACAAGGAAGAAGGAAAGAAACGACAAAAGTAAATAATTTCGGTGGCTTGGCTGTGGCTCAATTGAGTCGATGCAATAAAGGAAAAGGGACAGAATTCGGGCAGCAAAGTAAGACAGTTTTTTGGCAGCTTTGTGGCAATTGAGTCGATAGCAAAACAAGACAAAAGTGAGAAAAGAAAGGAAGCAATTCGGTGGGTTTGGTTCGGCTGAGCAAGCCAATAGCAGGAAAGAAAAGGAAAAGCAGAAGCAACAAAGCAAGGATTTTGGTACAGAAACAAAGTTAACAAAAGTGGCACAAAAGGAGGCTTCGATTTCGAGTGCAAGAAGGAGAAGACGGGTCAGCAGTTCCATGGCTCAAATTGAAGCCGATTTCAGCAATTGCAATTCAATAATTCAAGTGAAGTCCAATTTAACAAAAAACAAGTTCTTCAGTAGAAACGACAAAGTCCCAATTCAAATTGAATTTCCAATTCACAAAGTCAAGACAGTGGACTACTGAGTTTTCCTTTAATTTTTTTAAAGTTTTTTTTAGGTTTTTATTTAGACTTTTTATTAATCCTTTTTGGTTTTGGTTATTTTTAGGTAATTTCTTCTTCTTTACTTAAGATTCTTTTAGGAACTTTGTAATCCTATAAATAAAGGACAATTTACCCTAGGAAATGGGGGTGCATAATGTAGGGACTTAGATTTATTTTTGAGTGCATCACCAAAATTTTTTCGGGAGAAATAAAAAATTCAAGGAGGGTTGTACAAGAAGGTTTTCAAAGGAAGAAGAAGGAGGCTTGTCTATGAGTACTTTCTTTTATTTTGTTTTCTTTTTCTTGACAATGATATGTTAATTGTTTTATTGTAATTCAATGTTGTTTAGATATTCGTGATTTCTAGAGTTGTCTGATATTTTGATTAATTGGTTATTATTCTTGGTATTCAATTACTTGTGCTTATTATGAAATTAGTTGGTTGGTTCTCACCATTGACTTGCTGGACCAAAGGGGTTGATGGTAGTTTCAATTTATTGATTTCATATTCTATTGGCTATTGACTTGCTAGACCAAAAAGGGTTGATTGCTTAGAACTGATAATTGAAGGTTAATTGATGTCTTCCGAAACCAAGGGTTCATTGATTAATTTCATGCTTTGAATTTTCTGAGACCAAGGGAATTTAATTGAGGATTGTGTTTAATGCATCTTTTGGATGAATTAGTTGAGACGAGACCAAGTGATTCTAATATATCTAGAATATAGTGATTTCATGGATTGACCATCGAAGTGAGTCTACCTTAATCCTTCATGATGCTAAGGGAATAATTAGTTATGATAATGATTGGGTTCTTTAAGATCATGGTTGTCTAAACAATGGCTTCAGCTACATACTTCTCCATCCTTGACATGTATATATTTTTAGTTTTATTTTATTTTATTTTTCTTTTTATTTATTTTTCACTTTATCGAGTTGGTTAAACAATAAAAGAAAGGTGATTAATGTCTACTTTGTTCCTTGAGGATCGACACTCGTTTGAACCCTATGCTTGGTCAATGATGAGTACGCTTGCTCATATGTGTGATTTGGAGTTAACGTTTTAATATAAACTTGATTGGGAATGTGCTTAGTTTTTGTATGATTTTTATACCCAAATCCATACACATCAACAGTTTTCCAAAATTTTTCAGATAAAAATTTCCTTTCCCTCAGGAAACTTGTTCAGCTCAAAGTACTAAAATCTGGCATCTCTAACATCACATATTCTATTAAATAGCCTATGATCAAATTCTATTTCTCTGCCCTTTACTCTTGACACATACCATCTAATCATAAAACCGCCTTCAGTTTCTTCCAGTTTTCCTTTTCTCAAGTTAGCGTAAAATTCCCAGACCAGAGGAGTATATATCTTCTCATCAACAAACAACAAACTTCCCTACCCAATGTGATCAAACAAATCCAAAATATTAGACAAGTTTAGAAAGGCAGAATGGTTAACCCGATAGCCAGAGATAACAGTTCAATTTCTTGAAACCCAATCATTGTATTCAGTCTCACAAATCAAGAAATCGAGGTACCTAATTTGCAAAACCCACTTGTTTTGAAGAAGATTCTGACGTATCATAGTGGGAAGCAGAGAAGTGCGGTTGAGGAGAAGCTTCCTTTGTTTTCGCCTTGGTTGAACCCGAAGCCTTTTTCATTATCACAGGAGATGATTTTTGCTCATTTTTTGGTTTTGGAACGGTAGATTTAGTCTTAGCCATCGAAAGATTGAGATATTTTCTGGGCTTTTTGGTTTTTTTTTTTTTTTTTGAAGAGCACAGAAGATTTTTGGAAGAAGAACAGTTTTAAGGGTTTCAAATGAGAGAAAAACCATATAGCTTTGAATGTCTAGAGTAATGTGAGAATAAAGTGCCTTGAAAACATAAGTTTTTCTAAGAAGTTTGGAAAAAATGCGCAAACCAATATTTTGAAATTCAAAATTTGGAATAAGAAAAATATTAGTGATGGATTTTGGAACTAGACCAGATCCGAAATCATCATCCAAAAGAGTGTTTTCCTGAAATGCATTTTGGATGTAGGAATTTGATTCTAACACTGTGTCCAAAACAAAGAACGAGGTATTTTAGATGTAGAACTTTATTTCCAAAACCTTTTTCTTCATAAATCCTGCACAAGGAAGACTTATACCATATGGTTAGTTATTAAATTCTTGTAATTCCCAAGTTGAATCTATCATCAGCTAAAGGTTTAGTGAAGATATCTACAAGTTGTTCATCCGTTGAGATATATGCAACACACACATCGCCTTTGAGTACATGGTCTCGGATGAAGTGATGTTTAACTTCAATGTGCTTTGTCCTCGAATGTTGTACTGGATTTTTTGTTAGATTGACAGCACTTGTATTATCACACAATATAGGTACACAATTAAAATTAAGATTAAAATCTAGCAATGTATTCTTCATCCATAAAATTTGAGCACAACAACTCCCAGCTGCAATATATTCAGCCTCAGTGGTGGATAAAGATACATAAGCCTGCTTTTTACTATGCCATGACACGAGAGTGTCCAAGAAATTGACAATGGCCACTAGAACTTTTTCTTTCAACTTTACACTCTGCATAATCTGCATCAGTATATCCTATAAGATTAAAAGTATTAGTACGTGGATACCATAATCCATAATCATATGTGCTAATCAAATATCGAAGTATGCGTTTAACTGCACATAAATGTGATTCCTTTGGACAAGATTGAAATCGAGCATAAAGACATACTGAAAACATGATGTCTGGTCGGCTAGCAGTAAGATAGAGTAGACTTCCAATCATACCTCTATACTTATGCTTATCTACTTTCTTACCTTTTTCATCATGATCAAGTTTAATGGATGTACTCATAGGTATGCTGATTTCTTTTGCTTCATTCATTCCAAATCTTTTGAGCAACTCCTTGGCATACTTAGCTTAATTTATAAAGATACCATCCATTATTTGCTTAATTTGCAGTCCGAAGAAGAAGTTTAGTTCTACCATCATACTCATCTCAAATTCTTACTGCATAGTCTTAGCAAAAATCTTGGAGAAAGATTCATTAGTAGCACCGAAAATAATATCATCAACATAGATCTAAACAATCAGTAAATTATCAGGGTTATCAGATTTGATGAACAAGATATTATCAATCAAGCCTCTAGAAAATCCTTTCAAGATCAAGAATCCAGTAAGTGTCTCATACCAAGCTCTTGGAGCTTGCTTTAATCCATAAAGAACTTTAGAAAGTTTGAGAACGTGATTTGGAAAGTGCTCATGAATAAAACCTGGAGGTTGTTCAACATGCACTTCCTCCTCAATAAAGCCATTTAGAAATGCACTTTTGACATCCATTTGATAAAGTATGAAATTTTTGAAGGATGCAAAAGCAAGCAATATTCGTATAGATTCTAATCTGGCAACAGGTGAAAATGTTTCATCATAGTCAATGCCTTCTTCTTGATTAAATCCTTGGGCAACCAACCTAGCTTTATTTCTAATAACGACCCCATTTTCATCAAACTTATTTCTAAAAGTCCATTTTGTACCAATAACAAGTTGATCATGAGGTCTAGGGACGAGTTTCCAAACTTGATTTCTTTCAAATTGATTAAGCTCTTCTTGCATGGCAATAATCCAAAATTCACCATGTAAAGTAATATCAATGTAGCTTGGTCTAATATTTGAAAGAAGAGAAAAGTTGTCAATGAAATACCGTCTAGTTTTAACTCCATGGTCTGGATCTCTAATAATTTGTTCCTTTGGATGACCTAATTTATATTTCTAATCCTTCTGCAATTGATGATTTGCAGAATCTTCAGTTTGTTCTTTCTTTTATTCAATCTGCAATTCTTCAATTGCTTCTTTTTTTGCATGAGTATCTAATGGTGGAGCTTTAACATGATCTAACTTAACTTCATTTGAATTCCCTACATTATCGTCATCTCTTTTTGAAGTATAAATGTTAGATTCATCAAATACAACATGTACAGGTTCTTCCACACAAAGTGTTCTTTTATTGTATAGGCTATAAGCCTTTTGTTGGAAGAATATCAAAGAAATATGGCCTCATCGGACTTGCTATCAAAATTTTCAAGATTATCTCTTGTATTTAGAATAAAACATTTACATCCAAATACTTTAAAATAAGAGATAGAAGGAGTTTTATCAAACATAAGTTCAAACAGAGTTATTCTCTAAAATGGTCTTAACATACCTCGGTTTATTGTATAGCACGTTGTGTTAACAGTTTCTGCTCAAAAGTATTTTGGAAGAGCATCTTCACAAAGCATTGATCTAGCCATTTTTTGCAAAGTCCGATTTTTCCTTTCAACAACACCATTTTGTTGAGGAGTTTTGGTTGCTGAAAAATTATGAAAGACTCCATTTTCATCACAGAAGTGAGTAAATTCACTGTTACAAAATTCCTTACCATTATCACTTCTAATAGAAACCAATTTGCATCTAATCGAGTTTCGGATGCGCTTTATCAGTTTTGAAAATTCAGAAAAAGCTTCATCCTTTTGTCCAAGAAATAAGGTCCGGGTAAATCTAGAGAAATCATCAACAAGTACATATGCATATTTCTTACCTCCAAGACTAGCAGTCCTTATGGGCCCAAACAAATCCTTATGAACTAATTTGAGTGGTTTTAAGATACAAATCATTTTCTTTAGTTTAAAAAAGGTTTTGATTTGCTTCCCAAATTGACATGCATCATAGATTTTATGTTTATCAAATTTCATTTTTGGAAGTCCCCTAACAAGTTCTTTTGATGACAATTTGTTTAACAAATCAAAGGATACATGACCTAATCTTCTATGCCAAAGATAACCATCATTGTCATGAATGGATAGACATCTAATTCCATTAGCTACAAAGTCATTAAGATAAAACACATATACATTTCCCATACGTTTGGCAGTAAAGATGATTTCGAGATTTCCACTGTTAAGTATAGAGTAAGAATCTTTTTCAAAAATGACTTTGCAACTATTGTCACATAGTTGGCTAATGCTGAGCAGGTTATATTTCAAATCATTAATAAGTAAAACATGCTTTATAATTGTTAATGAACCTTTACCAATATTACCAATGCCAAAAATCTTCCCTTTCTTCTTATCTCCAAACATAACAAATCCTTCATTTGTAGTCTAAATATCTTTTAACAAGACTGCATTTCCAGTCATGTGTCTTGAACAACCATTGTCCAATAACCACTTGGTGAAGCTTAAAGGTCGTGCCTATACATGAGAAGAAGAGATGATTTTTGGTACCCAGATTTTCTTGGGTCCATGAAAGTTAGTGTCACTTTCCTTGATTTTCTAGAATGTAACTTTACCGATTTCAACTTTTCTTTTGATAAGGCATCTTGAAACTCTATGTCCCGATTTTTCACAGTATGTGCATGATTTGTTTGTGCTGTGAGAAGAAGTGGGTTTAACATATTGAGACTTGTTCTTTTTGTTGTTATTCTTATGTTCATATCCTAAGCCACTTTGATTACTCGCGAAAATAAATCTGGGCTTGCAAATTTTATCTTTATCCTTGTGTCTATATCCTAAGCCACTTCAATTACCAAATTGATGATGAGTTCCAAGTAACTTTTTCAAATTATTTTTATCATTTGTGAATTTTTCAATGCAACTAGTAAGATCATTTACTCTGATCTTCATATTGTCAAAGGTGCTAACCATGCATTCAAGAGTTTGAATTTTATCACATAAATTTTTGTTTTCTAGAGATGCATTGTCCAAGACAGTCATGCTCATATATTTTTCAATTATAGCACATGCATGTGTTTCAAGAGACATTTTGCAGTCATTCAACAAGGCTTCATTTTTTTTCTTCAAACATTTAACCTTTAACTTTAAGTCTTCATTTTTTCTGGACAGTTTTTTAATTCATGAAACATATCACATAACAACTCATTAGGATCAACATGCTTTTCAGTCATAGATATAAGTGAATTAGACACGCAATTTGATGTTGAAAGGTCTACCTCATCTTCTAAAGCCATGAAGCAAATGTTGGCAGTTTCTTCCTCAGATTCCCCAGCTTCATTTAAGTCCCAAGCTCCTATTAATCCTTTACCTTTCTTTACCTTCAGGTCTTTCTTTTTCTTAAGCATTTTTCTTTCCTTGCCTTTTGCAACCGAACAGTCTGTAATGAAGTAATCGGTGCTTTTACATTCAAATCATTGAGGTTTGAAGTCGGAGGTTTGTCCTTTCTTTCTTATAAGTTTTCTTCCTCATTTGTTGTTTCCTTTGTTGAACATCCTTCTGAATTTCTTTGCTATCATTGCCAAGTCATCATTGTCCTTTTCCATGCCTTCACTGCTTTCCGAAAGGCTCGTTTCTCCATCATCATTTTCAGCCTTTAGCGCAATCCCTTTTCTGCCTTTACTATGATCTTCAGATTCATGAAATCTTTTAAGCTTCATCTCATGAGTTAAAAGAGATCCGATCAACTCTTCAGTAGATAAGGATTTTAAGTCCTTGGATTCTTCTACAACAAAAGTTTTAGGCTACCAGCTTTTTGGTAAGGCATCAAGAATTTTCTGATTTTGTTCCCCAAGGGAATAAACCTTTCCGTAAGCTTTTAGACCATTTGAGATATTAGTAAATATTATAAATATGTCAGTGATGCTTTCATTTGGCCTCATAGTAAATAATTCATAATCATGAATAAGAAGCCCCAGTTTTGATTCTTTGACTTGGTTAGTCCCCTCATGGGTAACTTCAAGCAATCTCCACATGTCATGGGGAATCACAACCACTAACATGGTTGTATTCAATCGCATCTAGTGCACAACACAAAAGTTCATAGCTTGAAAATTTAGAGTCATTTTCGCATTGTCTTCCATACTATACTTGTCATTCTGTTTAGGTATTTTTATGCCATTAATCATCTTTGATGGAATAAAAGAACCATTCTATTAAACTCCATAACTCAAAGTTAATAGAACACACATAAATTTTCAATCTATTTTTTCAGAAAGTATAGTTGCTTCCATTAAACAAAGGAGGATGATTTGTTGAAGACCCTTCAACATATGGAAGAAAGGATGAGCTTGCCATTAGGATCTTTTCTACAAGGTTGTTAAACTTAGAATATGTAAACCTTGCTCTGATACTAAATGAAAAACCTTAGAAGGGGGTGAATAAGGTTTTTGGCAAGTAAAAATAATTAATTTTTCCAGTTTGTCTAAAACGTGGAATAGTGATGATCACCAAGATACTTAGACTGACTTCATAGATGCACAAAAAGTTATCCAAGCACTCGTAGATGTATATCTAGATTTAGACAGAAAAAGAACATAAAAAAGAAGGTAGATAAACCACTGAATAAAATGAGACAAGAGATATATAGTGGTTCGATCAACAATGATTTACGTCCACTACCTTGAGCACCACACTTAAGGATTTTCAATCCTATATCACTAACCTCACTTAATGAAAAGTTTCACATACAAGAGAGGATTACCATACTAGGTTTTCCACAACCTCTCAGTTAAGCAAACACATTAAGGATAACCTCACTAGGTTTTACTCTACAACCTTTACACAAACACAAAACAAGGATCACTCCAATAGGTTTTACCACACAACCTTGAACATTAATCAACACAAGGCATACCCCTATAGGTTTTACACAACAACATTGCACTACAACAAAGATTTGAATATCAATAGAAAAGAGATAAGCTCACTTACTTAAGCAGATGTTCTCTCGAATAGAAACCACAAAATACTTTTATCTTTTATACACAATGAACTCACTTTGAAGCTAGATAAAAGGAGATTTTTGAAAATGTTAAGCAATAATGTTTCTAAGATAGATGTTTCAAAAATCTCATCTCTAATCTTGCTTTAAGGGCTATTTATAGAGCCAAAAAGTGGAGTGCTAATGGTCATAAAGAAACGGCTATAAATTTTCTGTTTAAACTCATCCGTGTTTTGGACTTGGGCTTTGGACGAAGATGCATCCAAGAGGTAAGTCCAAAATGGCACTACCCGAGATAAAAACTTTTCAACCCGAGTTTAGAGGATTTTGAACGAACCTTTTAGATTTAAACTGTTCCATACAAAATTCTGTGAATTTCTGAAACTTAGAAAATATCTCCTTTTAAGCTTCAAGGTAAATTCAAATGAATTAAGAGATAAGAAGACATAGGAATTAATAAATATACCTTAATAACACTTTCTAATCTATCATTCTTCATAAAGAACTTCCTTGATATATAACTCCTCATACTTTAATTTTCTCATTCGATCTTCTAATCTTGAAATCGGTGATGAAGGAGTTGCCAACAATTCTTATCTGAAGACTTTTGAAGAATAAAGATCAAACATGTCCTATCACAATAAATTGACAAGTTAGTTCATATCAACGTTTGACATAAATCAAAACATAGAAGAAAGCCTTTAGGGCTAACAAATTAATTCTCTATCTCCATGGACCTTTATTTTATTCTAACCCAATAATTAAATCAGGCTACTTAAATAAAATAAATTCTATTTAATTTAAGATCAATTCCTTATCCTGCGTTTAATTAGAACTCACGGTCTTTACTGGGGACCAAAAGACACACCGCCTTAGGTATTAAAATGACCAAAATACCCTTGCCATATACATAGTTGTATTTTTCATTTTAAATATTTCTTAATATCACCATAAGGAAATATTGACCTCAAGGATAATGCTGTGTTAGCAAAGTATCCGACCTACAGGTGTAATGACTTAAATACCCCTCTATACATCGCCATACATTTAGAGAGAAAGAAGTGTACTAATACCTTTCTAAATGACATCTACCATCCTTAAGCTTTTAGTCCAATGATACACGACTTCCTGGATTGTTTTTGCTTTTCAAGGGAGCTACTCTAAAACAAACATCCAAGCCATGTTTCCTAGGGCCCTAGATATTTAGATCATTCAGACAACTACAAAGGGCGACATGGTATAGAAACTATCTTGTACAAGTATGTCTTAACTAACTAGTCACACATACCCAACATGTAAGTATATTGGCCTTACGATAGAACCTTAACTATAGCATATTAAAGTACATGCTTCCAACTTTGTTAGATGACCAACTCATACTCAAGTCATAGAGTACTAGTCTACACTCGTAGCAGTAGTAGTCTAGGTTTCTACCGAGATAGTACTTTGTAAGAAATCACTACTACAAGTCTTGTTCTACGTATTCGAAATATGCTTATGTCATGAAGTGAGTGGACTACTCACCGGCTAAAGGTAAGCTATTCCCCATTTGAAATTCACAACATAATAACCTAAACATAATGAGATTCTCATTCTCATCAATTGGTTAAGAATAAATGTTTATGTGTTAAGTAACCCATGATCCATACCTTACTGTGAAAGACCTCCATTCACATCGACCACTTACTTAAACACAATAGGTCTTTTCCAAACGTAATTGTGCACAAATAAAATATAAATTCACAAATAATTTCTGAAAATAAATTCTTTTATTAAAACATTTAATTGTTACATCAGAAACCTAGTCTAAGAGGGTATATTTCCCAACAATCTCCCACTTGCACTCTAAGACTAAGTAAGTCCGTAGGTGCCCACCCCTATGACGTCTAAGTGTCTCTTGAAGACTCTCTTAGCCAAAGGCTTGGTGAGTGGATCAACTAGATTGTTCTCGGTGACAATCTATTCCACCACGACTTCCCGTTTCTAGATGAAATTCTGGATCAGGAGGTACTTCCTCTCGATGTACTTCCCCCTTTTGTGGTTCCTAGGTTCTTTAGACTGTGATACTACTCCAGTGTTATCGCAATACATCACAATCGGCCTATCCATGTGTGGCACGACTCCAAGTTCTGAAAGGAACTTCCAAAGCCAAACTGCTTCCTTGGATACCTCCAAAGCTGCCACATACTCAACTTCCATGGTCGAGTTAGCAATGCATGATTGCTTAATATTCCTCCATGAAATGGCTCTTCTGGATAAGGTGAAGATATATCCACTAGTGAATTTTCTCTCATCCTTATCCGCCTGGAAATCTGAGTCTGTGTATCTTGTAAGAACCAAGTCATCAGCTTTGTAAACCAGCATATAATCTCTTGTTCCCTTGAGATACTTAAGAATATACCTTACAGCTTGCCAATGAGTCTCCCCAGGGTTCAACTGATATCTGCTAGCCAAGCCTACGGCAAAGTAGATATCTGGCCTAGTACACAGTATGGTGTACATGAGACTTTCTACGACCGAAGCGTAGGGAATCCTACTCATTCTGTCATTTTCTTCTTGAGACTTAGGACAGACCCTTAAGGAAAAATGACAACCTATGTCTGCAAGGAATTAGAGTTCCCTTGCATGAGTCCATGCTATACCTAGCCAGTATCTTGTCAATGTATGCCGCTTGGGATAATCCTAACATTCTCTGCTTCCTATTTCTAAGAAGTCTAATCCTGAGAATGTAACTGACTTCTCCCAAGTCCTTCATACTGAATTGACTAGACAACCAAACCTTTGTAGATGTCAATGGCCCTACATAATTTCCAATGAGTAGAATGTCATCCCCATACAAGACAAGAAAAACCACATTAATACCTTTAATTTTTCTATACACGCATGATTCATCCTCGTTTTGAATAAATCCATAAGACTTTACCGTCTTATCAAAATGAATGTTCCATACTCTTGATGCCTATTTAATTCCATAAATGGACTTCTTAAGCTTGCAAACCATATGTTCTTGGCCTTCAGCAATAAAGCTTTCCGGTTGGGACATATAGATGTCTTCGCTAAGATGACCATTTAAAAATGCCGTCTTAACATTCATTTTCCGTATCTCATAGTTATAATGACATGCGATGGCAAGAAGGATACGAATGAACTTAAGCATGGCTACCAGGGAAAATGTCTCCTCATAATCGATTCCCTCTTTCTGAGTATATCCTTTTGTAACAAGCCTAGCTTTGAAGGTTTCTACCTTCCCATCTACTCCCCTCTTTCTCTTGTATACCCACTTACACCTAATAGGTTTTATCCCTTCAGGTGAAGGTACAAGATCCCAAACCTGATTGAAGTACATAGACTCAATCTCGGCTTTCATTACTTCATGCCATAGATTTGCATCAACATCAGCAATAACCTCTTTGTATCTAGTGGGGTCTTATTCCTGATAGCTAGAGACTAGCTCAAAAGCTTCTCCAGTCCATCTCTCCGTAACCCTAGACACTCTCCCACTATGACGAAACC
>JANUWF010000759.1:0-81941 GCA_026120185.1 Voacanga thouarsii | reverse complement strand
ACTTACTAGAAACATTTTCCCAACTTAATGGTGGTAGGTAACACCAATCTTACACAAGAGAATTACCAATCTTGGTATTACACCCATCCTCTTTAATCACAATAATCAAGGCTCACCCCAATTGAGTTTTACCTTCTCAACCTTTATACAAGTTAGAATGAAGGAAAGTTTACAGAAATAGCTTACAAGTTTGAGCAAATTGCAAATAGATGAGTACCAACACTTTTGTACCTTTTGAACAATTTAATTTTATTTTTGAAGCACAGATGAAAAGGGAGATTTTTGTATTATAAAGTGTAAGAGTGTTTCTGAGAAATATAGCACAAAAATCTACTTCAAAATCGAGTTTTAAAAGCTTTTATAGGAGCAAAAGGTAAGACAGCAGCAACTAGTAACGGCTAGTTCTTCACTGTCAGATTTTTCAGAGTTTTGCACTCAAGGATTGGAAGAAAGTGCATCCAAAAAGTGAGTCCAAAATGACACTTTTTTATGTAGACACATTTAGACACTGTTACAGAATTTTGGAAGAAGCTTTTGGATTCAAGGTCCATCCAAACTACTCAATCCAAACATTTGAAAACTTACTCTTTGAAATCATTTTATTTGTGTGTTTCAAGGTAGAAATAAATTAAATTATAAGGTAAATGAGACATAGATATTTACACATAATATCTTAACAAATGATTCCTAGACTAAAGTTCTTTCACAAGAACTTCATGATTTTGCAAGCTCTTGAATTGAAGATATACTTGATTTGGATTCCTTTGCTTAAGAGTTGCTTAGCAGTCTCATTTGCATACCTTTGGAAGAATTGAGGTCAAACATATCCTATCACATATAAGTAATACAAGTTAGTTCTCATCAATATTTTTCATAAGTCAAAACATAGGAGAATGCCCTTAGGGCTAACAATCTCTCCTTTTTGAGTGATGACAAACTTGATAGGATTGTGATATAAAAACAATGATATGTATAGTACAGACATATTAGATCGAGAGGAACAAGAATATTTTTGATAGAAAAGCATTCTCTCAAAATAGGACTCAAAGAGTGCTTATGAGATTATGATAAGAAAATTTAAGCATATACTCACAAACATGGCCCAATGAGCCTATGATCCAACCAATCTCCTTATCCTACTTCCTTCCATCAAACGACTATTTCATAAGAAAATAGCCACATAGTAGTCACAAAAAAATATGCATAGATATGTACATGAGGAGGTTCAGAGGATAGATTATAAAAAACAATACTCCTACTATGTATATGCATATATGAACAGTAATTAGAAAGATGCTAACTATGAAGTGCATTTGAAAATAAGACTGGATTTCAAGATTTTGGACTTACAAAATGTGCATCCAAAATGGAGTAAAATGAGATAGAAACTAGCTTCTTTAAAAGGTCATTTTTGGATTGGTATTTTAGATTAAAGAAATGTGGGTCCAAAACTCCCTCTGTGTATATGCAGGGTAAAAAAATTTCCCAAGAATATAGATCAATGTTTTTCCTAGAATTGACCGAATTCATTTTTCTTAAGGAAACTTAACATGACAATTTTACTTAGCAGCCAAAAAGAAACAAGATAGATTTCATAAGTATTCACTTGAATATCCTCATCATCCAAACAAACATTTTGCAAACTACGTATCACAACCATATTAAAAAACAATTCATTCAACCAAATCTTAATCAATTAGAAAGCACAATAAACTCATACCCACACTTCAATCTCCTTAGACCATAACAATAACAACGTCTCAACAGTCTCCACTAAGTCACCCAATTCTTTACAGTTCGCATTCTCAAACCACAAACTGTCTGTAAATCCATAAAATATATTCTCAGTTCCCAATCCACCATTTTCAATACAATCATCATTAATCATAATTCTTAGTTCACAGTTCACAATCCACCACCATTTATACTTCACAATTCACACCACAACACCATTCATACTTCACAATTCATACCACAATTCAACGATCCACAATCCACACCACAATTCAACAATTCACACCACACTATTCATACTTCACCGTATATATTCTCCCCCTTTGTCATCAATCAAAATGCAAGAAAGATAGAATAAAGAGGTCAAACAAAAAAAGTGCTTATAGACAAACCTCGATCAAGAGAGTAGATACATATAGTCAAAAATATCAGCAGGAGATAAATGTAGAAATAAATTATTCACGTACTAGTGCATAAATTATAAAATTGTTTGTCAATAGGAAAGCAATAAAAGTTGTTCAAGCATAGGAAATCTGTAAGCAATACGTAGGATTGGCCAGTCAGGAAATGTGGATTGTTGCAAACTTAGTCCCGACACCCTTTTTTGAATGTTGTCCAGCAATTCAGCTGGACTTTCTTTTTACTACCATATGCTTCTGTCGTTTACTAGATCATCTTCCAGCTGTGGTTAGCTTGGGAGCATGTACTGCAGTAGGGGCAGCAGAGGCGAGGACTTCATTCTCCTTCTTACTTTCTTCTTCTTTCTCTGATTCATTTTCCAGCTCTGGTTGTGCTTCTTGCTTAGTCTATTTACCAGGTGTGTCTTTGTCCTGAGGAGAGACAGTTTATTTTCTAGTCATTTGTTCTTCAGGAGGAGCTTGTTCCTCATAGACTCCTTCAGTGATCTTTTCTTCCTTATTTTCTTCCACATTTCTCAATCTGGTTCCTAAATTCTATAATTCAGTTGTGACCTCTGCCCGAAAGCCATCAAACTTTTCAGCCAGGTTGTTCAAAGAATTTAGGATGCCTTGAGTCAGATTACTTTCCTCCATATTTTACTTCTCCTTGTTTGAGGGTTCTTCTCCTGTCTTAGACTTTTGTTTCATTCCCGTTTGGGCAGCAAGTGCAATTCTTTTTCCTTCACCCTTGATTTTTAATAGCTTTTCTTTTTCTTCATCTGATACATCTCTAAGTAAGACGTATTCCCGATTCACTTGAACAAAACCCATTTTTTCATAAGATTCCATGTTATACGCATTTGTCTTAAGCTGACCAGGCGCACAAGTATTTAGATCCACATTAAAATGCCTGAAGACTTTAGTCAATAATTTGCGATATCAGAGTGCCTTGTGAGATGTATTTCTTGACTACATCATCAACTTAATTGCCAAAAAGCTAAAACTAATCTATCGACCTTCAGATAGCACCAACATCCGTATCATTTGCATGATACTTACTCATGTCTTGTGCTCAAAACTTGGAGCAACCATAGTTGACACCACATGGTGCAAAATCCTTTCAGCACCATTTAACCATTTTGAATTTCTATCACTTAAGTTCTTAAAACTCTTTCCACCAGTAAATCTCTCCTCAAATCTTCCCAAATAAAAAAGGTCTGATCCTTCAGGAAATTTGTTCATTTCGAAAAGCTGAATCCCTCAATCTCTCACTCCAAAAATTCAATTTAACAGCCAATAGTCGAATTCCATATTCATAGATCCTACTCTAGTGCTATACCATTGCACCATAAACCTCCCCCCCCTCCCGGTCTCCTCTAACATTTCCTTTTTCAGATTTGCATAATATTCCTAAACTAGATAAGTGTACAGTTTCTTATTTACTGACAACAAGGCTCCCCAACTAAGATTTTCAAACATATTCAAAATGTCAGAGAAGTTCAAAAATCCCTCAGCATTAACCCGATATCCTGTGACCACAGTCCTATTTCTAGATAACCAATCATTAAAATTAGACTCGCATTTTTTATCAAGAAAGCGCAGTACCTAGATTTCAAAGCTTTCTGTGTAGTGTGTTTTGTTGATGAGTTGGATCGTGAGGCTTCTTCAACGATTTTCTTTTTTTCCTACTTGGTGCCCCGTTGTCTGGCAGCAATAACTTTTGTCTTAGCCACTGTTTTGCTTTTCTTGCCCATCTTGGTCTTTTGTGAGGTTCCTTTATCAGATTTTGACACTTTCGTCATGGCAGAAACAAGAGGAAGATGAAAGATTTTTGGTTTAGCTTGGAAAAGATAAAGATACAATTATGAGAAAAGCAGAGAGAACAATAACAGTTTCGGATTTCTAGGAGAGAGAAAAAGATAGACTTTTTGTGATTTCCTAGGTTCTAGAGTGGATAAGTACAATCAAGTACTTTTCATCAAAGACTTTTCACCAGAGATAGGGTCATTGTTTTTGAAAAAGTGCGGATATTTGAAAAGTGACTTCTGGACTTATGTTCTCTTTCTGCCAAATAATAAAAAATGGGCTTTTCATGAACTTTGAGCTACTGCTATTTTGGATTTCGACTGAGTCCAAATTAGTTCGTCCAAAAAGCGGAATAAAGGATATTCAGTTGATGGGATTTTGGATTATGTTTCTTAGATATTGCGTCCAAAATCTCTGTTCGAAAGGTGTATCTTCAGTAGTTCTGCAAGAACGAACAGACAAATCCTTGGCAAAATAGTCAGTTACATAATTCTAGTAATTCTTAAACCTCTTCTCAAATGATTAAATCTATCTTCGGCCAAAGGCTTCGTAAAGATGTCTGCAAGCTGTTTATTGGTTGGAATGTATTCAACACACACTGTTAGTGTTGTGCCCTAGAGGCAATCACTTATACTTTGTATATAACACATTTGTTCTATAATATAAGGCATTATTTATCTTTCAGTTTGTTTTCTTTACTTTCATGTAAAATAATTGTTAGATAAAGTCCCTTGTACAGTACTGTGTTAAAAAAATCATGATAAAGATCATGATGTGCAATTCCTACTCCACTGCATAGTGTTAGTACTTGAATAATCCCTAGTCGTAGTATTAATGAGATATGACTTTATTAATGTGTTAAGACTAGCACGTGTTTGGCTTCCTGATTTGATCAGACGGTGATTCTCATATCCGTGAGTATTGAAATACTCAAAGTTAACACATGAATGTTTGTTAATAGAACAAGTACATTGGATGACCTAGCTATGAGATAATTACATGGATAACTATTTAGTGGCAATGATAAAATCTCGCTATAATAAACATGTAAGTATATTTAGACTTGAAATCTCCAAGATACTTTATTTGCTGAGCATTGTACTTTAATTGCAATCTCTGAAGCCAGATCGAGGGCTGCCTATGGGATGGATATTGGGTACAATATAAGGTAAACGAAAGTAGTTAAGAGAGTCAATAAAGGATTCACCCTAATAGTAGGGGCGAATATCTCATGGTTACTTATTGAAATTACTACTTGTGAAATTCTTGGCCAAGGTGATTGTGCATTGGAAATAGTTACAATTGATACACATGTAGAGTATTGGATTCCTAGTACAAGAACTATTATATTCGGGCCGGAATTAATTTATATTCTAGAGAGAGTTGGCACTAATTTCGTATTCCAAACCGAATGAGATATTATATGGTGAAAGGAATTTATTGCACTGTAATTTGTTATTGAAAGGTCCATATTAAGCCACTTGACTTTCTAGACTTTTGGGTAGTCATAATATGTTGCCAGATACCGCTCATAATCTGCTGAATTTGAGTTTATTAATTGATAAATTAATAAACCAATCCTGATAAGAATTAATAAGTTAATTCTAAATTATTAATCTCAAAGACGTTTGAATTAATTCATATTCGCTACCAGTAGACTAGAAAACCTAATAGGTCATACACACAATAGAGGATTAAGTACTTAAAATATTATTTGATAACATTGTGGGGTTAATTGTGAGAAATAGAAGTAATTGTAGCCAAATTATAATTAGTTATAATTTTGGGTCAAATTATGATTGCTAAAACTTATGGTTTCCAATTGCAATTTGTGAATTTTAATTTGATTAGAATTCACAGAAACGTGTTTCTGCACAATTTCGGGGATAACACCGTAGCTAAGGCTGGATATTTTTTGGTATATTATGAGAATTATTCTCTCGGCTTTAAACAAAAAAAGGAAAAATAACACAGAACACACGCACGACTCTTCTCTCTTATATTCTTTTGTTCTTAGAAAACAATAACCCTGGCCGCTATTCTTTCTCTGCTAGCATAGAGACTGTATTTTGGCATTCTTAAGTAAGCATCCTCGGTGTGGATATTGCTAGAGGGAGTTTTACACTTAGACTCCAGTGTCGAAGACGTGGAGCTCTGGTTATGCTGGATCGCACCTTCAACAGTTGAAGAATTTTGGACGACAGAGACATCCGTTGAGGTATTCTACTTCTTTTCTCTGATCTGTTTCTCGCACGCTAGTAGATTCAAGGATTGGTATCTCTATTTTTTCCGCTACGCAAACATGTTTTTGGCATTAGATACCTACACACATATCACCCTTAAGCACATGATCTCTAATTAAATAATGCTTAACTTCAATATACTTAGTTCTAGAATGTTGAATAGGATTTTTGGTTAAATTAATAGCACTAGTATTATCACACAAAATAGGTATGCAATTAAAATTTAAACCAAAATCAAGAAATGTGTTTTTCATCCATAGAATTTGTGTGCAACAACTACCAGCTGCTATGTACTCAGCTTCGGTTGTTGAAAGAGAGACACATGCTTGCTTTTTGCTATACCAAAGACAAGAGAATGTCTAAGAAATTGGCAGTGACCATTAGTACTTTTTCTTTTAACCTTGTAGCTGGCATAGTCAGCATCCGTATATCCTATAAGATCAAAACAATTATTTCGAGGATACCACAAGCCATAATCATAAGTTCTAATTAGAAATTTAAGGATCCATTTTACAATACATAGATGAGATTCCTGTGGACATGATTGAAATCTAGCACAAAGACATATTGAGAATATAATATCAGGCCTGCTAGTGGTAAGATAGAGGGGACTTCCGATCATATCTCTGTATTTTGATTCATCCACTTTCGTACCTTTTTCATCTTTATCAAGTTTTAACGAAGTGCTCATGGGTGTGCTTATTTCTTTTACTTTATTCATACTAAACATTTTAAGTAGTTCTTTGGCACACTTGGCTTGATTTAAGAGGATTCCGTCTTTGGTTTGCTTGATTTAAAGACCGAGGAAGAAATTTAGTTCTCCCATTATACTCATTCAAATTCTTGTTGTATTGTCTTGACAAATTTCTTGCACAACGAATCATTAGTAACTCCAAATATAATATCATCAATATATATTTGTGCAATTAAGATGTTATCAGAATTTTCAGACTTGATGAATAAATTGGTATCAACTAAGCCTCTTAAAAACCTTTTGAAAGAAGAAAATCCACTTAGTCTTTCATACTTTGTTTTTGGAGCTTGTTTTAAACCATAAAAGGCTTTAGAGAGTTTAAAATTATAGTTTGGACAACGTTCATGAGTAAAACTAGGAAGTTGTTCCATATATACTTCTTCTTCAATAAAGCCATTTAAGAAAGCACTTTTGACATCCATTTGGTAAAGCATAAAACCTTTGAAAGATGTAAATGCAAGCAACATTCTTATTAATTCTAATCTAACAACGGGGCCAAAGGTTTCATCATAATCAATGCTCTCTTCTTGATTGAATTCTTAGGCAACTAATCTAGCTTTATTTATGATAACACTACCATACTCATCAAGTTTGTTTCTAAATACCTACTTGGTACCAATTACGGGATGGTCAAGAGGACTAGGGACAAGCTTCTGACCTTGATTCCTTTTGAATTGGTTCAGCTCTTCTTGCATAGCCATAGTCTAAAATTCATCATGTAAAGCTGCATCAATACAATTAGGTTCAGTACTAGAGAGTAGGCACTACAACAAAAAATGCTTTTTGTGACATACTTTTAATGACACATTTTTTTAATGTTAAAATAAACATTTATTATGATATTTACTTTCCAACATATATTATAAATATAGTTAAATAGTATAATTTTGGAATAATTTAAAATTAAGTGTAACAATAAATATATATAATAACATTTATTATATGTATAATTAAAGTATAATATTTTCCCCAAAAGAACTTAAGTGTAATTTTGTTTATAAGCCAAAAAAAAATGGCTGAAATTATAGTATCAGAGACGCCAATTTTTTTGCACCAAAACTCCTTTCACTTTCGTTTTCGTTGGCCTCCTTCTTCTCTGCTTAATCGATCTCCCTAAATCCAGCCTTAAACCACTGGCACTCCTTTTCTCTATCTACCCTCGCTGTTTTGGTTAGTACGCCTAATTCACCTTCAGCTAGGTCACCGGCAATGTTAATCTCCTAACCGTTTCATCTCTGGGTCTTGAGGAGCCATACGATGGGATTTCTATATCACAATCACGATTACTGTGGCGGAAACTAAGAAATCCAAGCACCAAGATGACAAGCATGTGATTTAAAATAGGTTTAACAAGGAACAAAAGGTAACGGTTTTACCTTTCTTTGTGCATCCGAAAAATAAAATTTTCCTTCTTCTTATTTGATGATTGTGGCATGATCCAGCAATCCTCTTGATCAAACACAACGAGAGTCAAATGTCCAGCCGCTACAATCACAGTGTGTGATTATCTCTAACAGAAATTCACACGGAGGATCACACTCAAGCACCACGATTTTTCTGTGCTAGCAAAAAACAACAAGGCAGCTAGGGTTCTGTTCTTCTTGTTGGTTGGAGAACCACGAGAAAGAAGGAAAAATGGAGGGTTTTGGAAGCTGTTGTTTTTGTGTATGTCCACACTCCAATAGGTATCGTGTATCTCACATAAATCACGAAAACCCTACTAAAAAAAAATCCTCCATCTGAGAATTCTAAAACAATTAGAATTCTCTAATTGTAATTGGAACTATTAAGTTCTCATAATTACAATTTAGCCCATAAATTATAACTAATTATAATTTTACCACAACAACTTCTCTTTCTCGTAATTAACCCCACTATGTTATCAAATAACATCTTGAGTATATAATCATCTATTGTGTGTGACCTATTAGGTTTCCCAGTCAATTGGTAACAAACATGAATTAATTCAAACGTCTTTGAGATTAATAATCCATAATTAATTAGAATTAATCATATCAATTCTAATCAGGATTGGTTTATTAATTCATCAATTAATAAACCCACATTCCCAGATCATGAGCGGTATCTAGCAACACATCATGACCACCCAAGAGTCCAGGAAGTCAAGTGGCTTGACATGAACCCTTCAATAACAAACTATAGTGCAATTAACTCATTTCACGATACAATATCTCATTCGGTTTGGAGTACAGAATTAGTGCCAACTCCCTCCAGAATATATTAATTCTGGCTCGAATATAATAGTACTTATACCAGGAACCCACTACTTTATATGTGTATCAATTGAAACTGTTTCCAATACACAGTCGCCTTGGCCAAGGACTTCTCGAGTAGTAATTCCTACAAGTAACCGTGAGATATTCGCCTCTACTATTAGGAGTGGTGAATCCTTTATTGACCCTCTCAACTACTTTCGTTTACCTCACAATGTACCCAATATCCATCCCATAGGCGGCCCTCGATCTGGCTCCAGAGATTGGAATCAAAGCACAATGCTCAGCAAACAAAGTACCTTGGATATCTCAAGTCAAGAATACTTGCACGTTTGCTATATTGAGATTATATCACTGGTACTAAATAATTATCCATGTGATTATCTTATAGTTAGGTCATCCAATGTACTTGTTCTATTAATAAGCATCTACGTGTTAATTTTGAGTATCTCAATACTCATAGATATGAGAAACACCGCCTGATCAAATCAGGAAGTCTAACACATGCTAGTCCTAACGCATTAATGATGTCCTATCTCATTAATACTACTACTAGGGACTATTTAAGTACTAACGCTATACAGTGCAGTAAGAATCTCATATCATGATCTTTATCATGATTTCCTTAACACAATGTTGTACTGGAGACTTTATCTAACAGTTATTTTACACAAAAGTAAACAAAAGATACTGTAAGATAAATAATGCCTTTTATTAAAATAAAATATGTCATATACAATGTACAAATGATTGCCTCTAGGGTATAGCACTAACAAACTCCCACTTTCACTAGAGCCAATCATTCATGTATCTAATACCGAATGACTCAACATGCCTATCATGATTTTTTTGAGATAGTGCTTTTGTAAGTGGGTTAGCTATGTTCTCATCCGTGGGAACTCTCTCTATCTTTACATCATTCCTATCTATGATCTCCCAGATCAAATGATAGCGTCGCAATACGTGTTTAGATCATTGGTGAGATCGTGTCTCCTTTGCTTGTGCAATGGCCCCGTTGTTGCCACAATACAGAGATATTGGACCAACAATGCTAGGAATCACACCTAGTTCCTTCATGAACTTCTTGATCCAAACGGCCTCCTTAGCTGCTTCAGAACCGACTATGTACTCAACTTCTGTTATAAAGTTGGCAATAGTCTCTTGTTTGGAACTCTTCCAACTTATTAGCCCTCCGCACAACGTAAACATGTAGCCGGATTATGATTTAAAATCACCTTTGTCAAATTGAAAACTGGCATCAGTATACCTGATTATTTTCAAATCACCTTCTCCATATACTAAGAACACATCCTTAGTCCTTCTTAAGTACTTAAGGATGTTCTTTACAGTCGTCCAATAACCCTCACCAGGGTCAGAATGGTATCTACTCGTCAAACTGAGAGCACAAGATACATCAGGCGCTGTACATATCATAGCATACATGATAGATCCAACTACCGAAGTATATGGAATTTTACTCATGTAATCCCTTTCAACTTGTGTCTTGAGAAACATCGACTTTGAAAGGCTTACATCATGTGACATGGGTAAGAATATCTTTTTGGATTGATCCATGCTAAACCTCTTTAGCACTTTATCTATGTATGTAAACTGCAAAAGACTTAGCAATCTTTTAGATCTATCTCTATAGATCCTTATTTCAAGAATATAGGTTGCTTCACCAAGGTCTTTCATGGAGAATTGTTTGGAGAACCAAACTTTAACCATTTACAAGACAGGTATATCATTTCCTATTAGCAATATGTTATCTACATAAAGCAATAAGAAAATGATTGCGCTCCCACTGACCTTCTTGTATACATAAGGCTCATCCATGTTTTGAATGAAACAAAACTCTTTGATTGTTTCATCAAAATGGATGTTCCAACTCCTAGAAGCTTGCTTAAGTCCATAAATGGACCTTTGCAGCTTGCACACTTTTGTGCTATCATCGGATGTGAAACCATCAAGTTGTGTCATATACACTTCCTCAATCAGGTTTCCATTTAGGAAAGTTGTTTTCACATCCATTTGTTAAATCTCATAATCATGATGAACAGCAATGGCTAGAAGTATCCTGATGAATTTTAACATGGCTACTAGTGAGAAAGTTTCGTCATACTTAATACCATGTTGTTGACGATAACCCTTCGCCACTAGTCGTGCTTTAAAGGTAACTACGTTACCGTCCATGTTCCTTTTCTTCTTGAAAACCCACTTGCACCCAATAGGTTTAATTTCTTTGGGTGGATCAACCAAAGTCCATACTTGGTTGTCGTACATGAAATCCATCTCTGACTTCATGGCCTCAAGCCATTTGCTAGATTCTGAATTGTTCAGAACATCCTTGTAGGTAGTAGGCTCATCTTCATCTATGAGCAATACGTCATTGCGGTCACTAATGAGAAATTCATATCTCTCAGTGCCACACGTATCCTACTAGACCTACAAGGTTCTTGTGTAGTAGAAGGTTCATCTATTCTCTCAATAGATGTGGGATCAGACGGTTGATCCTTGTTTGTTTGATCTTTTTGAACTTCACTAAGTTCAATTTTAATCCCACTGTCCCCTTTAAGCATGTGCTCCTTCTCTAAGAAGACAGCATGCTTCGAAATAACCACTTTATTTTCAAAGGGTAGGTAGAAGTAATATCCGAAAGATTCTTTCGGATATCCCACAAACAAATACTTGTTAGACTTACTATCAAGTTTATCTGACTGTGGCCTTTTGACAAAGGCATGACAACCCCATACTTGCAAGTGAGATAACTTTAGTTTCTTACCAAAGAACATCTCAAATGGGGTAGAAACAACTGATTTTGTCGGAACTCTATTTAATATATAAACAGAAGTCTCTAGTGCATACCCCTAAAATAATTTTGGTAGATCTGCAGAAGCCATCATGGTCCGTACCATGTCTAGAAAGGTTCGATTCCTCTCTCAGATACACTATTATGTTGAGGTGTATGTGGTGGAGTCCATTGAGATAAAATCCCATTATTTCTAAGATAACTCAGAAACTCTCGGCTCAAGTATTTGCCTCCTCGATCAGATCTTAGAGTCTTAATACTTTTGCTAAGTTGTTTCTTTATTTCATTCTTGAAGTCTTTAAACTTATCAAATGCCTCAAATTTATATTTCATTAAATACAAATACCTGTATCGTGAGAAATCATCGATAAAGGTTATGAAATAGTTATAACCTCCTCTTGCTTGTATTGACATTGGGCCACATACATTAGAATGTATGAGTTCTAATAATTCCTTGGCCCATTCTCTTTTTCCTGAAAAATGAGTTTTAGCCATTTTACCTAGTAAACAAGACTCGCATGTGCCATATGATTCATAATCAAATGACCTTAAGTCACCAAGTTTGTGTAACTTAGAAACACGATTTTCGTTTACATGGCCTAAACGACAATGCCATAAGTAAGAGGTGTTAGAGTTATCTATTTTAGGTTTCTTATTATTTATATTGAGAATTGGTTTATACAAGTCTAGTGTTAGGATTCGTGGACTCCTAAATGCGAAAAACATCCACGAATCCATTTCGAGGATCCAAGTAAACGATTAAGAAGATCGTAGGTTTGCAGAATTACCTCTGGTTGGTGAAATCGATATCCTTTGACTCCGATGGTGCTGCTGTACGTGCAACCCGAATGATCACTAGACGCTGCAGTGCGCGAACGTCCTTTATCGAATACACACCGCGAACTCACTCGTCACCCAGGGAGTGCTAGCGCCTAGGGTTTGAAAAGGTTTTTTTCTGGTAGAGAATGGCACGAATGTTCTCAACAGAATTAGACTCTTGAAAAGACGGCTAGGGTTTTCTTAAAAAACCTCCGAACCTCTTAGAGTCCAACCCTAATAATATCTTATCATATTTTAATTCAAATTCAAATTAAATTAAAATTGATATGATAAGATTCTTCCATTATCTCGGTTATTTAAACAATTAATTTATCGAGTCAGATTCTTATAATCTGGACATTATCCAAATACATCGAATGTGGACATATTTCCAAATTCATTGTATCTGGTAAATTTTCTAAATTCGATTAACTTAGACATATTTCCAAATTCATCAAATCTGGTTACCAGAAAAATAACCTAACAAGTTCGCTTATTGTGTGACCCTATAGGTTCATTTAACACTGACAGTATGCTCAAATCATATTTAAATGGCGCACAAGTTATAAGCGGTTTCTAACAAAACATTATAACTATCCAGGTTAAGTGAAAATCGATGATCTCTTTGAACCAAACCATAATTTTATATTTAGTCATTTTGTCACACGATATCCATATTAAGCATAAGGCACGGAGCATGAATTAATTCAAACGTCTTTGAGATTAATAATCCATAATTAATTAGAATTAATCATATCAATTCTAATTAGGATTGGTTTATTAATTCATCAATTAATAAACCCACATTCCCAGATCATAAGCGGTATCTAGCAATACATCATGACCACCCAAGAGTCCAGGAAGTCAAGTGGCTTGACATGAACCCTTCAATAACAAACTATTGTGCAATTAACTCCTTTCACTATACAATATCTCATTCGGTTTGAAGTACGGAATTAGTGCCAACTCCCTCCAGAATATATTAATTCTGGCTCGAATATAATAGTACTTATACCAAGAACCCACTACTCTAGATGTGTATCAATTGGAACTATTTCTAATACACAATCATCTTAGCCAAGGACTTCTCGAGTAGTAATTCCTACAAGTGGTCGTGAGATATTCGCCCCTACTATTAGGAGTGGTGAATCCTTTATTGACCCTCTCAACTACTTTCGTTTACCTCACAATGTACCCAATATCCATCCCATAGGCGGCCTTCGATCTGGCTCCAGAAATTGGAATCAAAGCACAATGCTCAGCAAACAAAGCATCTTAGAGATCTCGTCTAAGGATACTTGCACGTTTGCTATATTGAGATTATATCACTGACACTAAATAGTTATTCATGTGTTTATCTTATAGTTAGGTCATCTAATGTACTTGTTCTATTAACAAGCATCCACTTGTTAACTTTGAGTATCTCAATACTCACGGATATGAGAAACACCACCTGATCAAATCAGGAAGTCTAACGCATTAATGATGTCATATCTCATTAATACTACGACTAGGGACTATTTAAGTACTAACACTATATCGTGTAGTAGGAATTTCATATCATGATCTTTATCATGATTTTCTTAATACAGTGTTGTACTAGGGACTTTATCTAATAGTTATTTTACACAAAAGTAAACAAAAGATAATGTAAGATAAATAATGCCTTTTATTAAAATAAAATGTGTCATATATAATGTACAAATGATTGCCTCTAGGGCATAACACTAACACCTATCTTTCAAGGTTTGGGTTCTGTATTCTCTACTTTCTTTTTGAAGGTCTAGAACTAGGTTAATTGTAATATGCTTATGTTATGTAATGTGCTATTTGTGATATGCAATTTCCCTGCTATTCTAAATACCTTGGATTCTGAGTTTCGATTGGGGGGGGGGGTTCTTTCTTTCTTTTTTTTTCCTTATTGATTTTGAAAATTGAAGTGCAATTTTGTGCAAGGAACTCCGTTTAGTGTTAATGTGCATCCTTTCCCCCTTGATTCCCCTTGCCTCATCTTTTGAGCATAATTGGCACTGTGGTGGAATTGCAGATTGTACCTTTTTAAGGTTGTTGATTAGTCTTTCTCTGTTAAGTATACTTTTGATATGGGTTTTGGGGCTAAAATACATATGTTTTGATATAGGTTCTTCACTTTTTTACTTTATTTTAGTTTTCTTTTGTCTCTTTTGACATGTCTGAGAGTGAGACCATCTTCTATTATGCCTCTTCTAGGTAGTCTCTGGTGGTGTTGTTTCAAACCAATATGTCAGGGCTCGTCTAAATCAAGTTGTAGACAATAATGGCCTACAACTTGTATGTCCTCCGCCCAACCTCTGTACTGACAATGGTAAGCATGTCTTTCGTTTTTTTTTTTTTTGGAACATTTTATATGTTGTGGATGGAAAAGTATGGCTCCAGTCAACCACGTATGTAGTCTTAGAATATGACTATTGAAACTTAAGTGAAATTTGAAAATTGGTAAATGAAGATGGTGTATAAACTGTATTCAATTTAATACACATGGAAAAAGGCTACTCTATCGACAAACAACTAGAGAAAAGAACTTCCTCTTATATGAAATTGCTTGCTTCAAGCTCATGTTTAAAACAAAATTATGGTGGGATCTGAATAGCTCATTGCTTCTGCTACTTTTTTGGTAAAATTTTAGCTCACTGGAGTAATCAAACATGAATTCCAACAATCGTTAAACATTTAGCTTGTCCTAGAAATTTTACTTCTGTGTTCCTTTGTAATTTAAGGTGTATTCAGTTAGTTAAAAATTGTCATAAAAGGCCATATCAGTGAGTTTGATTAGGACCTGGTAGGGAACATTTTTCGTATCTCAGGAACATTGCCAATTTCTAATGATATTAAAATTTAGGTTGTTCCAGAGGTTATGTTGTCGTATCTGTCCTCTAGACTATTGCTAACTTTTTTGACAGGTGTAATGGTTGCTTGGACTAGCATTGAGCATTTCCAAATAGGAAGATTTGATCCTCCAACACCTGTCCATAGTTGGATTGCATGCAATACCTTGTGTTATAGGAATTTTCTGTGTATGAATGGCTTAAACGTTAGTTATATCCTTATTGCTTTGTGTCTGGGCAAAGATGAAAAATAAGCTCCTTATTAATAAATGTAGTCTGACTTCTAGGTATTCTGTGAAGTTATACAATGCTGCATGCTTTCAGATAAAGGGATAAAGAGGGGGAAAATCAGAAACTCCAAATGTTACCTCCTACATTCCATGTAAATCATAATTCACTGGTTCATAAATTATCTACACATGACCTGGAGCCTTCCAATAAAATGCTTTAGCTACATCAATATTCGATCCTCTGCATTCTTTATCATTATGCCAAATGAAATGTATAATTGAGAAGAAAGAAAAGTAGGCAGTGGATGAAGTAGGCCAAAGTAGGCAGTGGTCTAAGTAGAAAGAATTAATAAATAAATTTTGGTCCTGTGATTGAGAATTGAGGAGTTTTCCAAGTTATTTTCAATGTTTCTTGGTTAAAAGCTAGCATGGATTTGACTAGTTTAAGTAAAAACTTTTTTGCTTTATGCTGACCACTTTTCTTTGAATTTTGGTTCCATCATTTTTTTTTCTCAAAAGATTTTTCTATTGCTTAAGAAATTGCATGCTGTTTTGAACAAAAAGGGAGATTTTTTGACTGCCTTTCTTGATTTCTTTTGGTACATAATTGTGTTTGAAGCCTTGAAGGGGCCAAAGTTTTGTCGTTTGCCTTGACTATAACTAGTGTTTCTCGACTTTTTCTATGACTTCATGTTGAAGAAGGCAGTGTGTAATATTGAATTAGTGTTGGAGCTAACAATTCTCCAAATTTTAGAGTAACTAGACCTAAATGATAGGGTAGTTTTGGGCATTTTCTGCTGTTTTCTCATTTCTTCTCATGGATATATTTCTACTATCCATAAGTCAATTTCCTTATTAGCTTCACATGGATATATTCTGCTATCCATATTTTGTGTACTTGTAGTTTTCAATTAGCCATCAACCTGTTCTCTTGTTATCCGTGAGTGTGTTAAAGAAAGAAAATTTATTTTACATAATTTTGAATTTGCTAAAAGTTTTAGGAAGCTTGTTGAGATTGTTTGAAGTACTAGATAGTTATCTGTGGAGTTTGACTACAAAGGTTTTGGGTACATAATGCATACGATCAGTTTAATGACTTATTTGCGGCTATTTGATTCAAATATGGACAACATGTTTGTGAAAGAAAGAACTCTTTTTTTTTTCTCTTGTCCTGTGCATGTTTGTTATGTATAACCTATGTAAATACCCAACCCAATTGATTTTGGGTCTAGTATTTTAACCAACCCATAAAGTGATTTTTTTTTCTATTATGGCCCATGAGATAGCCCACAAGGTTTTAGGGGTCATGAGGGATTTAATTAAGTTGGGGGATGTGTTTGTTATTTAGTATTTTTAAAAGTTAAACGTACGCCTTAACCTAAATGACGTTCTTTGGTTTTATCATCAGTTGTTCAAAGCGATCATTCAAGGGTTCTAGACTCTGGGGAAGAAAGCTCTGATTTGTTTTAATCGTGAAGGTGAGTTCTATTGGTTTCGACTATTAATTTCGTTAGAGGTTGGGGAGTAAATATTAGGAGGTTCTCTTCCTCTTTGTTTTGGGATTCAAGATAATAAGGTTAATTGATTCATGGGGTTTTAGTTCCTTAAATTGATATTGGTATTGTGTGGTTTGATATTAGGGAACGATTGTGTGGGGTGATTAGTTTGGATTGGAGATATCTGTCTAACTTCTGAGGTAAGTGGTTCAGGCATCTTCTGTTTTTGAAATATTCAGAAATTTATATTTTTTGTATAAAGTTGGGAATTGAGTTTGGTTATTTTCTTCTAATTTTGAGTAATACTATCATATGTGCTATGTGTGATATGTGTTTAATGGCTCATGGGTTAGAAAAAAGGGAGGAAGAAAATGTTCTAAAAATTTGTTTGTGTGACTGAAATCCTTCTCAGTCAATAAGAAATATAAGTCTGGCCTCCCTGATGGGATAAATAGTCAGGACTGATATCAGTTATCTTTTTCCTAATTTGAGATTCATGAGCCTTTATTTGTTGTGCCTTCAGTTTGATCTTGATGTTGGAAGAGAAAAGAACGAAACGAATTTCATTACGTATTTGCAGTTTTTCGGCTGCTGTGTGGGGCATCTGATGTTTAAAAAAAAAAAAAAAAGAGGGCCTTCAATGCGTCATTCAATGCTCTGTTCAAGAGTATTGTTGTTGATTTGTGTGAGTGGGGACGACTGTTGTCCCTCACCAAAAAAAAAAAAAAAAAAACTGTTTCGCTAGGCAGAGCCCATTTCTGTGTAATTGGCGTGGGGACTATTTGGTGTCCCAACAATTGATTTCAAAGGATGGAGATTGCTTATATAAAAAAAACAAATTGTAAATTGTTTTTATATGGTTTTTGGTATGATTGGGGCCTAACTCTCTTTTGATTTAAAATTTTAAACTAAGCTAATTAATTTTATTTTATAATTAAATCATATTTGATTTCTACTTTATTATTTTTATTGAGGTGATAGTTTTATTTTATTTAATATTAGACTAAGTCCTATATTATTTATATATATATATATGTATATGTATATGTATATGTATATGTATATGTATATATAAATATATATATGTATATATTTTTTTTTAAAAAAAAGAAAAAAATCAGTTCATCTAAGTATGGTGTATTATTCGATGCATTTTATTGTAAAGATATTATATGTAACATCCTCTTTCCCAAGAAGATGTTTAGACTACTTATTAGGCCAGTGTAACTCATTCCATTTAACATTTCGCAGATTTTGATCAAGAATATGAAGAGAATTGTGGAGACGGATGGGATTAGACTACGTTTTAGATTGATTGGTTTTTTTTTTTTAGAGTAGTACTTATTATGACTTTTATTTTGGTTTAGACAGTGTTGTTCGCATAAACTCTTAGTTAAGATTGAGTAAGACATTGGTTGTATTAAAGGTTTTATATTTTGTTCGTGGAATTTTATTTCGGGATGTATGTTTTTTTTTCCTTTTCCGTTGGAGGTGATTAGTTTAGTTAAAGTGATTTCTTTGAGTTAGAGGCTTAGTGTCTTCTTGGAGATGCTGCCGTGTAGCATTTTGGGTACGGACTTGGGTTCCATTTCGGGTTCTGGATTCGGGGCGCTACAACCCGTGCATTCATGTTAATGATGAAAAAGACTATTCATTCTATATTGTTCTTCTGCTGAACTTACTTGTACTTGCCATGTGTAGCTTTGAGTTTTTGCCTTGGTCAAGATGATTCGATGAATGATTTTCACTTCTTAAAGATGCATCCTCTGGATGTATATTCTCAAAATTTTACTTGACAACTGACTGCATTTCTTTCTGGGCCTCTTGCACTGAAGAAATCTTAGTATTAGTCTCTAATGTAGAGGGTGCTTTAGTAGCTAGGTGTTCAACACAGTCATTGCAAGTTGTAGTTCTCTTTGGAAGATATTTAACAATTAAAGCATTTGATTTTTCACTCTGTTTGTGGTTTTTTCCTCTAGCTATGTCATTTAGATTGTATATCTGAGAGGTCAAAGGGGTTTATATTTTCTTTTTTTGTTGTAGAGCCTAAAAATTTAATGCTATTGTTTTTTCCCCCTTAAGTTCTAACCTGCCATATTCAACCCACTTAAGAATTTTATTGCGAATAGCAACAATGTAATGATGGTAACAAAACATACTCTTTTTTCTCTTTCACTAGCATGTTATGAAGTAGCATGACTTATATCTGGAGAGGATGTTCTTTCAAGTTCTAGTACATTATGGGTAGGACATATTTTTCATTTGCTCAAGGAGCACATGTTGACATTTGAGCTCAAATTCTCTACTGAATATTTGTCATCATATTGTTAGTGTAGGTCTTAAATAGAGAATGTTCATAGTTACTTTTCTTTGTGACTTGCTTCTTTTAAAATAAATATTATTTAACTCAACTGCGTTGAACAAGTGCAAATATGCTATATAAAAATGGGATAAACATATAATGATACTGATAAATCTGGGATTTTTTGGGGTGTAGACTAATAAATTTAGAAAGTTTATGACTGCATTGAACAAGTGCAGATATTTATGAGTTGGATAGAAAAAAACTACTATTTGATTTTTATTTTTTTTTTTTTGTTCATCTACATAGATTCAACTGATTCACATTTTTGTTTTGTCTTTACCTTCACTTTAACTCACTCTTTAGTATGTGAAATGTTGCCATTTAATTTAGCTATTTGAGAACTTCTTTCTTTTTTTGAGAACTACTTCGGTTGGGTCGTTCTTTGTTGTACTTTTGTCAAGTCTTTTTCTCTTCTTTTTGTCATCGATTTCTCATCCTTACTCGGGAATGTGTATATAGTACTTTTGTGCTTGGTCATGGAATGCTTGTACTTTGATTTCAGAAAAAATAGTGTATTCCTTTTAAGTAATTTATGATTTGTCATGAAATTCATAAATAAGCGCAAAAGCATGTATGGCTTTTAGTCTAACTGAATGCAGTAATTGGAAACTTCCTTTAGTAATGACCTCGGTACTACTAGATTGGACTTCCATTGACTTGTTTCTTCAGCAATATTTGCTTGCCTTCTATGAGTTATTTACAAATTCCATGGTGCTTGATACTACGTTCTTCAGGATCTAGTTCTTTAATGTAGAGGGTGCTTTAGTAGCTAGGTGTTCAACACAAAAAAAATAAGATTTGTATTTAGGAAATAAGGTATTTGATTTCCAATGTATTTTGTTGTATTTGAATCCAAATAAGATTGTTACAAAAGGCTATATTGTGGACATGAATCTACAAAAAAAATGTGGGTTGACATATTTTAGGTCCTAATTGGTGTGAGGTTAACATACAAGTTGTTATTGAGCATGAAGAATATTTGGTTAGACCTTACTCATTGTTGGAGACATTGGAGATGCTCTCTTGGTACTAATATTGCTTGGCCAAACTCTTTGGTATATTACAAATTCACCTGCACTCTCTGTCAAAATCCTTTTCTTTTTTTTTTTTTTGAATTAATTGACACAAAATTTCTTGTTATGTAGGTGGAAAGAAATGCATATTGAAGCAAGCTTGTGGACTTGGAGTAGATATTAGTCTACAGCTATTATAGGATACATTACTTTATGGTTTTTGTGCAAACTTATAGAAATTAATAAATTTAGGATATTTTATAGTTTACATACTATTACCTTGGATGTTTATTTAGTTGATTCCAGGATATTTCATAAAATATGTATTTTGGTGGTACATTGAACTTAAATGAAAATTTATGGATATTTTCTTTTCTTTCAATGTAAATTGTTGCAGGGATTAGTTGCAATAGGTCTAACATATTAAATTGTTACAATATTCGAAATATAGTGACATTTATATGTCAGGGCTGTCAGAATAAGAGAACATATATAAATGTTATCATATTAGGGATATATATCATGCACAAGTATTATGAAATGTACGATTACCTATATAAAGATTTGTCACATTAGAGTAGATATGTTTCATATAAAATGTCAGAAAACAATAACAATTTTGACATTTGTTTATGTTATATTTGAAGCAATTATTAAGATTAAAAAAATCTCATAAAATAAATAAATTCTAATGTATGTAGATGCCACCATAGCTTCATAATGTGACAAAATTATGTATTAAAAAAGATTTAAATATTTGTTCTGCCTTAACTTTATTATAACAATAACAAATGTCAAAAAAGAATTTATAAACAATCTACATATGTTAGCATAGGTTCGTATGGTAATATTTGTTTATGATATTTATAAATGTCACAGACTTTTCCTGACATCACTTTAGATGACACTCTTTTTATGTGTCATAATAGATTAAAAGTCAGAAAAAATCCTCTATAGTGACACATAAAAATATCGTTAAAAAGGAAAAATGTTGTAGTGAGGGCAAAATTATCAAAAAAATACCGTCTAGGTTTGACTCTATAGCTAGGATCACCAATGATCTGCTCTTTTGGATGGATAGTTTTGTACTTCTAATCTTTTAGCAGATCTTTATTTGTGAGTTCTTCAGTTCTTTGATTGTTTTCTTTAGCGTGTTGTTTTTCTAGTTCCTCTTCTTTGGCATGAATATCAAGTGGAGGAGCCATATGCTGTTCACTGCCTTTTTCTTTTGAAACACCTATATCATCATCATCATCATTTCTAGATGAATATATATTCGATTCATCAAACACAGTATGTACGAATTCTTCCACACATAGAGTTCTCTTATTGTATACTTTAAATGTCTTTTTATTGGAAGAATATCCAAGAAATATAGCCTCATCAGATTTGCTATCAAATTTTTCAAAGTTGTCACGAGTGTTGAGGACAACACATTTGCATCCAAAAACTTTGAAATATGAAATGGATGGAACTTTGTCAAATATCAATTCAAAAGGAGTTTTTCTTATGAAAGGTCTTAGCATAACTCGGTTAACAATATAGCAAGTTGTATTCACAGCCTTAACCCAAAAATATTTTAGAAGAGAGTTTTCACATAGCATTGATCTAGCCATTTCTTGTAAGGTTCTATTTTTTCTCTCAACCACACCATTTTGTTGAGGAGTTTTGGCAGCTGAAAAATTGTGTGAAATACCACTTTCCTCACAAAATTTAGCGAAATCATTGTTACGAAATTCTCTACCATTATGGCTTCGAATTGAGATCAATTTGCAATCAAGGAAGTTTTGAACACGTTTGAGTAGTTTTGAAAATTCAGAGAAGGCTTCATCATTTTGAGCAAGAAATAAGGTCCAAGTGAATCTTGAGAAGTCATTTACAATTACATAAGAATACCTCTTACCACCAAGACTAGTGGTCCTCATTGGTCCAAACAAATCCATGTGTATGAGCTCAAGAGGTTTTAATGTTGAAATCATTTTCTTGGACTTAAAAAAGTTTTTCGTTTGTTTTTCAAATTGGCAAGCATCTCATACCCAATTTCTATCAAATCTCATTTTGGACAGTCATTTAACAAGTTCTTTTGAAAATAATTTGTTTAGCAAATCTATAGAATATAACTTAGCCTTTTATGCCAAAGATAGCTATCATTATCATTCACAGGGTGGCATCTAATATCACGTGCCACAAGATCATCAAGATAAAAAACATAGACATTTCTAACATGATTAGCAACAAGGATAGTCTTATTGTTAGAACTGTCCATGATGATACAGGAGTCTTTTTCAAAAAATAACTTTGCATCCATTATCACATAGTTGACTAATACTAAGAAGTTTATACTTTAATTCATCAATTAAGAGCACATGCTTGATGATGGTTGAAGACCCCTTACCAATATTACCAATGCCAAGTATTTTTCCTTTCTTTTTATCTCCAAAAGTGACAAATCCATCGTTTGTTGCTTGAATACTTTCCAATAGTTTGGCATTTTCTGTCATGTGTTGTGAGCATCCACTATCTAAAAATCATTTTGTGGAGTTCCCATTGTCTAACAAATGTTCCTATATACAAGATGGAAGAGTGATTTTTAGCACCTATATTTTTTTGGGTCCAAGGGGTTAGTGATGGTTCCTTTCACCTTCCAAACAGTTTTCATACCAGATTGTACCTTTTTCCTAATATGACACTTAGATGCTTTGTGTCTAAATTTTCCATAATATGTGCAACAACTATGTATCATATGTGATGAAGCATCTCTTACAAAGCGAAACTTGTGATTTTCAGTTCTAATATCATGTCTATAGCCTAGACCATTTCGATTTCCAGTAGTGTGTTGTGCCCCAAGTAATTTTTCCATATTGTTTTTGCCATTTGTAAACTTTTCAATGCATGAGGTAAGATCATTGACTCTACTTTTCATATCATCAAAATTACTGACCATAGTTTCAAGAGAACAAATTTTATCATATAGTATTTATTTTCTAAAGACATATGATGCAACGAGGTGCTGATAACATTTTGTTCAATGTCCGAGCGCATATATGACTCAAGTAAGACTTCATTTTCATTTAACAACTTTGTATTCTCATTTAATAAGGAATCAATTTTCATCTTCATTTCTTTGTTTCTTCTAGAAAATTTCTTTAGTTCATGAAATATATAAAAAAATAATTCACTGGGATCATCATGCTTTTCAAAATAAAAAACATGCAGATCAGTTGTTATGTCTAGAAAGATGTAGGATTTACCGTATCTTCCATAGCTATGAAGCATATGTTGGCTTTTTTATTTTCTGAATAGAAACTTTATTTAGTTTCAAATTCTGCTTGATCCAAAGTTCCAATTAGTCCTTTTCCTTTCTTCAATTTTGTATCCTTCTTTTTCTTTCTAAACTACTTGGCCTCTTTCTTGTTGGCCACTAGACAATCAGTAATGAAATGTTACGTGCTTTTGAATTTTAAAGTATTGAGGTTTGAAAAAGGAAGTCTGTCATTTCTTTTTCACAAACTTGTTATCCTTTTTTGAAATGTCTCTTCCTAAACATTTTTCTAAATTTTCTGGCTACCATGGCCAATTCTTCTGTGTCTAAATCAATGCCATCATCATATTCAGTCTAATCACTGTTATTTTCTTTATCAACTGCTTTTAAGGTAGTTCCTCGTTTGCCTTTCTCATCATCATCATATTCTTGAAACCTTTTAAGTTTCATTTTATGGGTCAAAAAAGAGCTAATTAACTCTTCAGTAGGTAAGTTATTCAGATCTTTAGATTCCTCTATAGCCAAAGTTTTTGGCTGCCAACTCTTTAGCAAAGCATCAAGAAATTTTATGTTTTGTTCTCCAAGGGAATACATTTTCCCATATGCTTTTAGACCATTCATAATGTTTGTAAATAGAGTGAACATGTTGGTTATGTTTTCACTCTACTTCATAGAGAACAGTTCAAAGTCTTGGACAAGGAGTCCTAGCTTCGATTCTTTCACTTGAATGGTCCCTTCATGGGTGACCTCAAGTAGTCTTCACATTTCGTGAGCTAAATCATAGCCACTATCCCGATTGTATTTATTAGCATTAGAAGCACAACACAATATATTTATTGCCTAAAAATTCAGGGTCATTTTTTAAGTATCCTTGTTGTCATATTCACCACTTTGTTTAGGCACTTTTCTGCCTTCAATGAACTTTGACGGAACAAATAGTCTATTCTCAATCAGATTCCACAACTCAAAATTGATTGAGCAGACATATATAAATCTTCATTCTATTTTTCTAGAATATATAGTTACTTCCATTGAACAAAGGTGGTCGATTTGTTAAAGATCATTCAACATAAGGAAGAGCAGATAGACCAAAGCTCTAATACCAATTGAAAAACTTTAGAAGGGGTGAATAAGGTTTTGACAAACAATAGTATATTAAAAAAATTTGGTCCCCTTTAAAATTCGAACAAAGTAGCATATATGCTTTGCAACATTGCAATTTCAAGAGTTCGGATATGTGTCTATTAAATCAACACAAGATGATAAGAAATGGTTATGAAATGAAGATGGGCAATTGAAATGTCAATGAAAAGTTTAAATCAGAATGCGAAGGACATAAATGAATTATTAATTTCAGAAGAAAAGATGCAGCATTTAAGATCTGAATATAGCGAGAAATGCAATAAAGAATTTTGGCAAAATAGCTTAAGAAAATGCTCAAGAATATATAGTGGTTTGATTCTCAAATGATCTATATCCACTACCTTAAGTTCTCACTTAAGGATTTCAATGCCACTCACTAGAAACCTTTTCCCAACTTAATGGTGGTAGGTAATACCAATCTTATACAAGAGGATTACCAACCTTAGTTTTATATCTAATCTCTTTAATCACAACAATCAAGACTCACCCGAACTGGGTTTTACCTTATCAACCTTGATACAAGTTAGAATGAAGAAAAGTTTATAGAAATAGCTCACAAGTTTAAGCAAATTGCGAACAGATGAGTACCCACATATTTGTACCTTTTGAACAATTTAATTTCACTTTTGAAGTACGAATGAAAAGAGAGATTTTTGTATTCTAATGTGTAAGAGTGTTTCTGAGAAAATAGCACAAAAATTTACTTCAAAACCGAGTTTTGAAAGGTTTTGTAGGAGAAAAAAATAAAAATCTACTTCAAAATCGAGTTTTAAAAACTTTTATAGGAGAAAAAAAGTAAGACAGTAACGGCTAGTAACGACTAGTTTTTTGCTGTCAAATTTTTTAAAGTTTTAGACTTAAGGATTAGAAGAAAGTGCATCCAAAAGGCGAGTCTAAAATAACACTTTTTTAGGCAAAAATATTTAGACACTGTTATAGAGTTTTGGACGAAGCTTTTAGATGCAGAGTCCATTCAAACTACTCAATCCAAACATATGAAAGCTTACTCTTTGAATTCATTTTATTTGTGTGCTTTAAGGTATAAATAAATTGAATCATAAGGTAAAGGAGATGTAGGAATTTACACATAATACTTTGACAAACGATTCCTAGTCTAAATTTTTTTTTTCACAAGGACTTTATGATTTTGCAAGATCTTGAATTAACGATATACTTGATTTGGATTCCTTTGATCAAGAGTTGCTTGGCAGTCTTATTTGCATGTTTTTGGAAGAATTGAGGTCAAACATGTCCTATCACATATAAGTCACATAAGTTAGTCCTCGTCAATATTTGTCATAAGTCAAAACACAGGAAAATGCCTTTAGGGCTAACAAGTTTAAGCACCTGTACCTTTTTACCTTTGGAGTAATTTTGATTTCACTTTGAAGCACAATGAAAAGAGAGATTTTTGTATTCTAAAGTGTAAGGGTGTTTTTGAGAAAGATAGTACAAAAATCTACTTCAAAATTGAGTTTTAAAAGCTTTTATTGGAGCAAAAAACAAGATAGCAACAGCTAGTAACGGTTAGTTTTTGCTGTCAGGTTTTCTATAATTTTGGACTCAAATATCGGAAGTAAGTGCATTCAAAAGGAGAGCCCAAGACGACACTTTTTTTAGGCAGAAACATTTTGAAAATACTACAGAGAATTGGATGAAGTTTTGGATTCAGAGGTCCATCCAAACTACTTAATCCAAACATCTGAAGACCTACTCTTTGAAATCATTTTATTTTCGTGCTTCAATGTAAAAACAAATTGAACATAAGGTACAGAGACATAGTAATTTATAAATAATACCTTAACAACAATTCCTAGTCTATAGTTCTTTTACAAAGAGTTTACAATTTGCAAGCTCTTGAGTTGAAGTTATACTTGACTTAGATTCTATTGCTCAAGAGTTACTTAACAATCTTATTTGCACGCCTTTGGAAGAACTAAGGTCGAACAGGGCCTATCACATATAAATCACATAAGTTAGTCCTCATCAATGTTTGTCATAAGTCAAAACACAGGAGAATGCCCTTATAGCTAACAATTGTCATCAACTTCTTCTTGGTAAGCCCTATCAACAATGGGTGCATCAACTGCATGCCATGCTTTTATTTTGTATACTGTTATCCAATCAGATTTTGGTCTTTTAGTTCCTGGATATGTCATAAAATACATGTGATGTGCATGTTGGGCTAATTCAAAAGGATCATATTGAGGGTAACACCTCTTACTATTAATGTCTACTAACTTATATTGAGAGTGCACTCTTATTCCTCGATTCAGTGTAGGGTCAAATTAATTATACTTAAAAAGCATAACTGTCTGTATCGAATGACCAGGAAATTGAACTTCAATAACCTCCTTTATCACCTCGTAATAATCAACACTGCCATGCTCATTCTGGTCACCTTTAATACAAATTTTGTAGTTAACACTTTTCCTACCTTCTGCGTACTCACTTGTGTGAAATCGATAACTACTAATTAGATACACTTCAGATGATTTCACCTGTCTCGACGGTCCCCACAAGAGGTTTTGCAAACATTTATTTATCACCCCATCGATAGGATCACGCACCAGCAAGAAATTTGCAAACTCTTAAGTTTGTATTCAAGATATTCAACATATACTTATTCAAATATTATTTAGATAACTTATATAATTTTTGAACTATCCAATAAATTCATCTTCTATCATTCTCTCGACTTCCAACTCTGTGATACATGGGTGTTGGGATAGTAAAACAACTGAAAAATACTTTATATAAGGCTGTACCTCTTCACAGTTTAGTAACACGTAGTTTGTGGCAGCTTTAAATTCCTCAGATATCAGGAATCTAGTTTAGATCTTCTTGAATATCCTCTCTCGAACTTTGCAAATTGACAACAAAAGGTCTTCCAGATTGTGCTCAGTTGCAACCTTTGCATTATGAGGTATTTGTGTATGCCTTATTTGAACATGTTCTTCAAAGTAGTAAGAAAAGAACGTCGAGGCTTCTTCAACTAGGTAAGTATTACAAATTGATCCTTCAATCCTTGTCTTATTTTTTACCTTAATTTTTAAACGATACAAGAACCTACAATTCGTCACAACCATAATTATTGCACACTTTTAAATTGTTATCATTATCACATACTATAGTACAAATTAAATTATTTCTGAGTGTCTACCTTTCAAATAGATACATCTATCTTTATTAAGTTGGACCACAAACATGTGCTTCATAAGGCAAGTGAACCACTAGATGCTCCATTACATTAAATAAACCTGGGGGGAATATTTTCTCAAGTTTACATAAGAGCACAGGAATTTTGGACTCCAGTTTCTTTGTGTGACTGATGCCTAATTTTGGTGAGCACAAATCCCTATAAAAAGGCTCAATTCAATCAACATGTTCCACATGTTAAGTGGAAGAAATTCTCTTAGAGCAATTAGTAATAATCATTCCATGAACATATGATAATCATGACTTTTCAGGTTAGACATCTTCAACTCATTCAGATTAATGCATCGTGATAAGTTGAAAGTATATCCATCTGGGAGTTAGAGTTCCTTCACCCACTCAAGCAGTGCTTGCTTACCCTCACTAGTCAATGAATAGCATGCTTTAGGCATGATAACCTTTCCTTCCCCTGCATTACTAACTTGCAATTCAGGCCTATGTTAATACATCTCGACATCACGTCTCGCCTTTAGATTATTTTTTATTTTCCCTTCACATCTATAACAGTGTTAAAGATATTGTCAAACATATTCTTTTTCAATATGCATGATATCTATATTATGTGGCACCAATAGAGTTCACCAATAAGGCAAGCCCTAAAAGATGCTCCTTTTGACTCAGTTGTGATTCATACCTCTATCGTTGCCCTCCCAAGTTCATGTCCTGAATCTGCAATTTTGGAAAAGGGGCATATCCCGACCTACATTTGCTCTCCTATTAGACGGGCTATAGGTAATGAAGTTTCGTGTCCTCTGTCCTTTTTGAATGAACGTGTGTCCCTCCTAAATGCATGATCAAGTAGCAAGAACTGATAATAACAATCAAACCAAGATGTTTTGCCATCAAATTGCAAATAGAAAGACTTTGTGTGCTCCATGCAATATGGACAAGAAAATCTGCCTATAGTGCTCTACCCACTAAGCATTCCATAATTAATTATCCACAAAAGCATAGCTCGCAATTGAAAATTTTATCTCTTTGATATGTCATATGTGCAGACACCATCAGACCATAATTCTGTCAGTTCATCAATCATTGGTTGTAAATATACATTAACCTTATGTTTAGGATTCTTTGACCCTGGAATAATGACAGTCAAAAATATTATTGGATCTTTCATGCATATCTATGGGGGGAGATTAGAAGGAGTAAGTATAACTGGCCAACAAGAATACTGTTTTCCAAAATCGTGAATAGAGCAAAACCATCTGTGCACATTTCAAGCCTTACATTCTACGACTCCTTTGCATATTCAAGATGACTCTTATCAATATGTCTCACCATCACGGGGATGACTCATGTAGTCATCAACCATTGAGCTCTCTGCATGCCATCTCATGTGTGTAGCAGTTATTTTAGATGAATACAATCACTGTAGTTGAGGTTAAGGCAATGAAAATAGAGGATACCATGCATGCAGTACTGTAAAACTAGAAAAAACACCGGACACGGTGCAGTTGAAGGCAAAAAAGAATACCTTTGCGTGTCCTTGGTCTGTTTGGCTGAGAAGACGAGGTCCTAACCACTGGAATGGCTACTTGTCTTGACGATGATTCCGGTGAAAAATCAGTGATCCTCCGGCTTCTGCTTGGCATGTATGTGAAGCTTTTCGCTTCTTAGAATATTCCTCTGCCTAATCTATATTGGTGAAACAACCTAGGTGAGGAATGGTCCTTCTTGATCCTTTGCTATTAGTTAGCAAAGACAAGAATATGAAAGAGGAAGAAAAGAAAATGAGTGAGAGAGCGGAGGAAAAACTCTGGGATTTTTTTCTATGTCGTGAGTCTGTTCTGAAGAACTGAACTCCACCACTCCTATTCACGTTACCAGATAACTAAAACACCAGTGTTTAATATTTCAAAACATCCAGAGGTTATCAATAGAAGATGTTTGGGCAATCCTTAACTCCGTTGTACCGTGATTAAAAATAATCTTTTAGTCCAGGCTATTGGGCCAAAATAATTTATTATTTTCCTTGGATCCTATGAGCCCAAAAATAATAATCATTAATTATTTATTTCCTGAGTCTATTAAAATAACTCAATAAATAATTAATGAGCCCAAATAAACTAAAATAATTATTAAGCTTTTTATTAATTAATTTAAGCTCAGGTTAATTTTTTTAATTATTCAATTTGGGCTTAGTTCCTGAATAATTAATTAACCAATTAAATTAGATAATAAATTTAATTTCTCTCGTTCCTTTATTTTATTCTAGTGTAAAAATATATTAAACTTCCTGCATAAAATAAAATCCTTTTTCATTGTGACCATTTCCTCGATCTAAAATAATTAGGACTTACGGGCTATTCCAAAGACTAAAAAGGAACATCACCTTAGCTACTAAAATGACCAAAATACCCTTACTATATAAATAGTTATATTTTACATTTTAAATATTTTCTAATATCACCATAAGAAAATATTGACCCCAAGGACAATGCTGCATTAGCTATATCTTCGACCCACAGGTGAAATGACTAAAATATCCTTCTACACATCACCGTTCATTTAGAGAGAAAATAGTGTACTAACACCTCTCTAAAAGACATCTACCATTCTTAGGCTTCTAGTCCAATGATTCATGACTTCTTGAAATATTTCAACTTTCTAAGAGAGCTACCCTAAAGCCAACATCCAAGTCATGTTTCTCAGAGTCCTGGATAATTAGATCATTCGGACAATCACAATGGGTGATATAGTGTAAACACTATCTTGTACAAGTCTATCTTGATCAACTAGTCATATATACCCAACATACAAATATATTTGTCCTTCTCAAGAACCTCAATTATAATATATCAAAGTATATGCTTCGAGTTTCGTCAGACCACCAACTTATACTCAAGCTGTAGAGTACAAGTCCATGTTGTAGCAGTCAGTAATCTAGATTTCTATCATATAGTATTTTTAGAAACCACTACTATAGGTATTGTTCTACGTATTCAAAATACGCTTGTGTTATGAAATGAGTAAACTACTCATTGGCTAAGGGTAAGCTATTCCCTATTTAGAATTTATAATACAATAACCTTACCATGATTAGATTTCCATCATCATCATCATCGGTTAAGAATAATAGTTTATGTGTTAAGTATCCCATGGTCCATACCTTATTGTGAAAGACCTTTATTCACATGAACCATTTACTTAAACACAGTGAGTTTTTTCCAATAAAATCGTGCACAAATATAAAGAAGATTTCACAAACAAATTCTGAAAAAAATACTTTTATTAATACAAGTTAAAATTGCATCAGAAACCTAGTCTAAGAGGGCATACATTCCAAAAATCTCCCACTTGCACTCTAAGACTAAGTAAATTCATAGGTGCCCACCCCTATAGCATCTAAGTGTCTTCTAAAGACTCACTTCACCAAAGGCTTGGTGAAATGATCTGCTAGATTATTCTCTGAGATAATCTATTCTACCACGACTTCTCGTCTTTAGATAAAATCCCAAATTAGGTGATACTTCCTTTCTATATGCTTTCCCTTTTTGTGGTTCCTAGGTTCTTTGGATTGTGAGATTGTACCAGTGTTGTCGCAATACATCACAACCGATTTGTCTATTTGTGACACGACTCCAATTTTCAAAAGGAACTTTCAGAGCCAAACTGCTTCCTTGGATGCCTCCGAAGCTGCCACATACTCAGCTTCTATGGTTAAGTTAGTAATGCAAGATTGTTTGATACTCCTCTATGAAATGGCTCCTCAAGACAAGGTGAAGACATATTCACTAGCGGATTTTCTCTCATCCTTATCCGCTTGGAAGTCTGAGTCCGTGTATCTTGTAGGAACCAAGTCATTAGTCCTGTAAACCAGCATATAATCTCTTGTATCTTTAAGATACTTGAGAATATACTTTACAACCTACCAATAAATCTCCATGGGGTTTGACTGATATCTACTAACTAAGCCTACGGCAAAGCAGATATCTGGCCTAGTACATAGCATGGCATACATGAGACTTCCCATAATTGAAGCATAGGGAATCCTACTCATTCTATCCTTTTCTTTTTGAGACTTTGGACAGTCCTTTGAAGAAAAAGACAACCCATGTCTGTAAGTGATCAATGCCCCCTTGTATAAGTCTATGCTGAACTTGGCCAGTATCTTATTAATGTATGTAGTTTGGGATAAACCTAATAATCTCTACTTCCTATTTCTAAGAAGCTTTATTTCGAGAATATAACTAACTTCACCCAAGTCCTTCATACTAAATTAACTAAATAGTAAAAACTTAGTAGATGACAGTTTCCCTACATCTTTTCTAATGAGTAGAATATCATCCACATACAAGACAAAAAAAACCATATTTATGCCTTCCAATTTCCTATACACACATGGTTCATCTTCGTTTTGAAAAAAACCATAACACTTTACAGTTTTATCGAAACGAATGTTCCATACTTTGGATGTCTGCTTAAGTTCATAAATGGATTTCTTAAGCTTACAAACCATATGTTCTTGCCTTTAGCAATAAAGCCTTCTGATTGGAACAAATAGATGTCTTCACTAAGATGGCCATTTAAAAATGCTATCTTGACATCCATTTGTCATATCTCGTAGTCATAATGATATGCGATGGGAAGGAAGATACAAATGGACTTAAGCATGACTATCGGAGAAAAGGTTTCCTCATAGTCGATCCCTTCTTTCTGAGTATACCCTTTCGCCACAAGCTTAGCTTTGAAGGTTTTAACCTTCCCATCCACTCCCTTCTTCCTCTTGTAAACTCACTTACACCCAATGGGTTTTATCCCTTTAGGTGAAACTACAAGATCCCAAACCTGATTAAAGTACATAGACTCAATCTTGCTTTCATTACTTCATGCCATAGGTCTACATCGGCATCAGTAATAGCCTCTTCGTATCTAGTGGGATCTTGTTCTTGATGGTCAGAGACTAGGTTAAAAGCTTCTTTAGTCCATCTTTCTAGAACTCTAGATATCCTCCCACTACGATGAGGCTCCATTTGTATAGGTTTCTAAGACTGTACCTCTTCTTGTTCTATAATCGAGTTAGGAGGAGTTGATTCAGAAGATAACTTCTCTTCGAGTTCCAACCTTGTTGAACCTTTAGTGGATGTACTTTGTTCATTCTCCAAATATTTAGCATTTGTACTTACAAGTACCTTCTACTCCGTGGGATAATAAAGGTAGCCACTCTTTGTACTTTTTGGATACCCAACGAACTAGCATAATTCTGAACTTAGTTCTAACTTGTCTCCCTTGATAAGCACAAAAGCTGAACAACTCCATATCTTGAGATGATTTAGACTTGGTTTACGCCCAATCCACATCTTATAGGGAGTCTTAGGTATTGACTTGGAAGGCACCAAGTTCAGAATATATGCCACTGTTTCTAGGATATATCCCTAAAAAGACACTGGAAGAGTAGCATGAGACATTATGCTTCGAACCATTTTCATCAATGTCCTGCTCTTTCTCTCAGCTACTCCATTCTGTTGGAGTGTCCCCAGTGCAGAGAGCTGGAATACTATCCCATGCCATATAGTCCTTGAATTCACCAAGGAGGTATTCTCCACCACAATCCGATCTAAGGTCTTGATTAACTTACCTGTTCGATGCTCCACTTCAGTTTTAAACTCTTTGAACTTGTCAAAAAAGTCAGACTTATGTCTCATCAGATAAACATAACCATACCTTGTACAATCATCTATGGAAGCGATGAAGTACTCAAACTCCCCTCTTGCTGGTGTAGACAAAGAACCACACACATCAATGTAAACAAGACTGAATGTTTCTTTAGCTCTATCCACCTTTTGGATAAAGGACATTTTGGTCATTTTTCCCATAAGATAGGATTTATATTGAGACTAACTTTCCAATCTTAATGAGCCTAAAGGCCCATCATGAATTAACCTCTGAATCCTTTGAGTTAATGTGACCCAATCTTAGATACCAAAGATACGAGTCATTGACATTGGTCTTTTTCTTCCTATTTAAAGATTCAAATTGAGCGTTATTCAATTGATTGTTAATAGGATTAATGAAGAATAGATTTCCATACATGTGCGCAGTACATATAACTTCTCCATTTCTACTGATAGTAATATCATAATGGAAAGAAATAGAATATCCTTAATTTATAAGTTTTGCAACTGAAACCAAATTCTGTCTAAAACCAGGAACAAATAAAATATCCTTCAAAATAACTATTCTATTACAATCAAAAGTAAGTTCCAGTTCTCTAACAACAAGGGCCCAAACTTGTGCTCTATTTTCCATGCATAGTCCATATTTGCCCTTTCGGAGTCTTCTAATCTTCTTAAACCCCTGCAAAGAGTTACAGATATGATCAGTGGCTCCTGAATCAAAAAACCAAGTGGAAGTTGATCCAATCATTGATATAGATTCTAGATAGAGAACATTACCTATGGGGTTTTTCTTAGCCTGAAGATTTGGACACTTATTTTTTCAATATCCCTTCTTCCCACATTTAAAGCATTTACCCTTGGGTTTATCTTTGGGCTAGGAATTGGGCTGTTACACTGCATTACCTTTCTTTTTCTTGAATTTTCTGGACTTGGGCCCAGTTCTTGAAGAAGAGGCTATTATAGCTCTAGCTTGTGGTTTCATGACATTCTCAGCCACTTAGAGCTCCTTCATCAACTCCATTAAACCCATGTTTAACTTATTTATATTATAATTTAACTTAAACTGAGTGAATGAGCCCGATAAAGATTCGAGAATCATGTCCACTTGGCTTTCGGGGTCAATAACAGCCCCCAAGACTTTTGCTTCCTTGAAAGCAGCAATCATCTTGAGCATATGCTCTCTGACGAATGCTCACTCAGCCATCTTGGTGTTTATGATCGTTCGAAGAGCCTCCTACTTTGCGGGCCGGCTCTTATCCACGAACATTGTGGCTAGCGGTGTGCTTATTTCATACACAGTGGCCATGTGCTCGTGTTTGGATTGAAGCACATTTGACATGGAGGCTAACATATAGCATCGGGCCATCTCGACAACCTTCTTCCATGCCTTTTCAGTCTCACGCTCCTCAGCTGTAAAACCTTCTCCAATTATTGGGTAGGTCTCATATAGGACATACTTATACTCTTTGACTGTGAGTATTATGTCTAGGTTCCTTTTCAATCCACATAGTTTGGACCCGTTAGCTTATTCTAGTAAAGAATAACGGCTAAGGGACTGAAAGAACCTCCACCAACTATTTCTGAAATTTTGAAGAATAAAAGAAATTCTCAGTATTTGTAAAATAAAAAATAATTTTGTGCATTTTATCCTCATATTAAACTTGATAATAGCTAACCCTATTACTATTATCTTTAACATGATTAATTTAGCTCTTAAGAAAACTGACATAACTTCTTGAAAAGATTAACAGTTTCTTAAGCTAAGTGTGTTAACCACCATAAATTAATTTCCCTTCTAGGTAATGATCTAGAAGATAACTCCATCGAGAGAATGGCCATTTCTTCTCATTTTCTATGGACATACCTCGCACTATAACCTCTAACATGGGCTGGCCGATCATAGTACGTGTCCCAGATTATTAATTACATCCTTCTATTAGATCTAGATCCTTGTTGTATCTCCATCCTATATAAATTCACTCCCAGGGTGACGCGAGGATACCTACGATCTCTAAAAAGGATCGTGATGGAAGCCGTAGGGCTATTGGAACCCCTCTCCCACTTAGTTTTTTAAATAAGGGTTTTCTTGAAAAAATATTATTTGAAAATTTTCAATTAAGTTCTCCTTTAACTTAAAATAAAATGTCTAAATCCAAAAAAAAAATTTATGTCATTGTTTATACCCTTTGAGAAATTTTTCCTCATGGATTAATTTTGTTTAAGTCAAAAACTTAATAATTTCAAAACTTTTCCATTTAAAAATTCTTAGAGATTTTGATCTCAAGATTTTATTTGACAAAAATAATTTTTTCTTTGCTAAAATGAATTAAAATGGCTTTCCATTTTAACTTACAAAAATTTCTAAATCCAACATATTTTCTATACCAATGATAAAATCCTTTAAGAAAATAACCAAGGATTAATTTTTGTTTAAGTTAAAATAACCATTTAATTAAAGAAAAATATTTTTCCTTGTCAAATTAAATTTCCCAAAGACTTTAGTCTTTGAGAAAAGTGCACATAGGACTTAAAATGATTAGCATGCTAGAAAACTATAAACGTTTTCATACTTTTCTATTTTTAATCTTAAGTACCCAAATAAAAGAATTAAACACATTAATTAAATTAATTAATGACCTTGTTTAATCCTAATATCCTTTCCTATTATTTTTCATGCAAAATATTCAATGAATATTAATTTTTGCAATAAAAATAACTTTATCTGGTATGGGACAAAAAATAATATATATATTTTTTTTTGTCTAGTACAGTGCACCCGCCACACTGGATCATGGCCCATGGAAAGACCCATGGACCATGGTCTGCGGGCCGGTGCCCATGACCTACTTACCCGATACAATAGCTTCTGCGAGAAAGCTACTGCATTCGCGAGGATGCAGTCCTCGCACGTGGTCGAGCCGAGGAATGCTCGGACCCGACTGCGGCTGGCCTTGGCAACTCAACTCCAAACTCACCGAGTCGCGGCTCGGCTCGGCTTTCGGCTCGGCTTGCAGCTCGGCTCTAATCCTCTTCCTCGAGAATTTTTTTTTTCTTTTCGTCGATTTGCTGCAATTTTCCTTGGGCTTTACTGCAACTCCGTTCGCAATCAACCCAAGGTAGTTCTTGTTACATTGTTTCAACAAAAAAACATGATATCTACCTATACCCTTTCAAATTGAATTTATAGGAAGGCTAAACAAAGCAATAAAAGAAAATTGTACAGAGATCCTATACCTCAACCGCGAGGTTTACAACGCATCTACCCATACCAAAACAGCGAAAGATAATCATCACATTAGTCTTGCTAATTTTATTAACTAGCATGCATTAATCCTAAGCCATTTAAAGCAACATGGCTCTGATACCACTTGAAGGCAATGAAAACAAAGGATGCCATGCACGCAGTACTGTAAAACTAGAAAAAGCACCGGACACGGCGCAGCAGAAGGCAAAAAAGAATACCTTTGTGTGTCCTTGGTCTATTTGGCTGAGAAGATGAGGTCCTAACCACTGGAGTGGCTACTTGTCTTGACGATGATTCCGGTAAAGAACCAGTGATCCTCCGGCTTCTTCTTGGCATGTTCGTGAAGCTTTTTGCTTCTCAGAATATTCCTCCACCTAATCTATGTTGGTGAAACAACCTAGGTGAGGAATGGTTCTTCTTGATCCTTTGCTTTTAGTTAGCAAAGACAAGAAGATGAAAGAGGAGAGAAAATAAGAGAGAGAGTAGAGGAAAAACTCTGGGTTTTTTTTCTATGTCATGAGTCTGTTCTGAAGAACTGAACTCCACCACTCCTATACACGTTACCAAATAACTAAAACACCGGTGTTTAATATTTCAAAACATCCGAAGGTTATCAATAGAAGAGGTTTGGGTAATCCTTAACTCTTTTATACCGTGAATAAAAATAACCCTTTAGTCCAGGCTATTGGGCCAAAATAATTTATTATTTTCCTTAGATCCAATGAGCTCAAAAATAATAACCATTAATTATTTATTTCCTGAGTATATTAAAATAACTCAATAAATAATTAATGAGCCCAAATGAACTAAAATAATTATTAAGCCTTTTATTAACTAGTTTAAGCCCAGGTTAATTTTTTTAATTATTCAATTTGAACTTAGGTCCTGAATAATTAATTAACCAATTAAACTAGATAATAATTTTAATTTCTCTCGTTCTTTTATTTTATTCCAATGTAAAAAATATATTAGACTTCCTAAATAAAATAAAATCCTTTTTCATTATGACCATTTCCTCGACCTAAAATAATTAGGATTTACGGGCTATTCCAAGGACAAAAAAAGACACATCGCCTTGGTTACTAAAATGACCAAAATACCATTGCTATATAAATAGTTGTATTTTTTATTTTAAATATTTTTTAATATCACCATAAGGAAATATTGAACCCAAGGACAATACTGCGTTAGTTATGTCTTCAACCTACAGGTGAAATGACTAAAATATCCCTCTACATATCACCTTTCATTTAGAGAGGAAATAGTATACTAACACCTCTCTAAAAGACATCTTTCATCCTTAGGCTTCTAGTCCAATAATCCACGACTTCTTGAAATATTCCAGCCTTCCAAGGGAGCTATCCTAAAGCCAATATCCAAGTCATATTCCCCAGGATCCTGGATAATTAGATCATTCGGACAACCACAAGGGGCGATATAATGTTGACACTATCTTGTATAAGTTTGTCTTGACTAATTAGTCATATATACCCAACATACAAATATATTGGTCCTTCTTAAGAACCTCAACTATAGTATATCAAAGCATACGCTTCCAATTTCGTCAAACCACCAACTTATACTCAAGTTGTAGAGTACAAGTCCACATTGTAGTAGTAGTAGTCTGGGTTTTTATTGCATAGTACTTTTAGAAACTGCTACTACAAGTCCTGCTCTACGTATTCAAAATATGCTTGTGTTATGAAATGAATAGGCTACTCATTTGCTAAAGGTGAGCCATTCTTTATTCAGAATTCATAATACAATAACTTTGTTATGATAAGATTCCTATTCTCATCATCCGGTTAAGAATAATAGTTTATGTATTAAGTATCCCGTGGTCTATACCTTACTGTGAATGACCTTCATTCACATGAATTATTTACTTAAACACAATGGGTCTTTTCTAATAAAATTGTGTACACATATAAAGAATATTTCACAAACAAACTCTAAGAAAAATGCTTTTATTAATACAAGTCAAAATTATATCAGAAACCTAGTCTAAGAGGGCATACATTCCAATAGAGGTATTATTGGAAAATAGTACATCTTCTTAAAAGGTGTCTCCTTATGCCTGTTACATCCCTGACCCTTTCTCAGTGTGTACCGATAATGACCACAGAACTTGCAATTCCTATGGGTGATATCATCTTTCCGATAAAGCATGTATCTATTTGTGCAAATATCTATTTTTTACATAGGAAAATCAAGGCCAGATACTAATTTCTTCATCTCGTAGAAGTCATTTGGAATCTTATTCCTACCTAGTACGATCTCCACCATGAGTTACACCACTTGGTTGAAACATTTCTCGGACATGTTATTTTCGGATTTGATATGTAATAGCCACGATACAAGTGATAGCTGTGAATGGCTTGAACACCCTTCTCATATCGGTGTATCTGCAACTCGTAACATATCATAGAACTTTTGTGCATTTGTATTCGGAAGGTCCTTAACAGAATCTATAGATGCCCCATAATTATCAAACTCAAGCCCTACAACATCTAGAACCATATCTCGAAACGGGTTGCCTGAACAACTTTCACCAACTACACCTATTGATGTTGAGATTGGCTCTCTCGATGCTGTATGATATGGTTCACCGTGACAAGTCCACCGATGATAGTTACCAATAAATCCATTTTGGTATAAATGAATTTCGACTTCGGCGAGCATCGATACTTCTTGTTTTGACACTTTGAGCGAGGACATCTTATCTTGGACGATGATGAATTCGAAATAACAAATGACAAAAATTCTCTAACCTCCCGTTTAAATTCAATAGTAATACCCTTGATACTAGAAACATGTCTTTTATACATCCAGCTTCGATCATCCATCTAAAATTGACAAAGAAAATCAACAGCATGTTGATCAATCGCATGAAAATTCAAGGACAAAGTATATGTCTTGATGTTCCTGAGTCAGAATATAAACTTTGAGAAAATAGGGTTGTGGGAGACTTGACCTTTGAGATATCTAGCTATTGAGCGGTGATTGTAAAAAAAAAGTTTAAATCATATCAAAAAGTAAAAGCTTTTAGATTATCTAAAACCGTTTCTTCCTTGCTCTTGCATGTACCCTTCATATATTTCTAATCCTTGTTATCTGATAATTAGGCTATCCACTTTTCTGGGCAATTTTCCATCTGGTGGCCAGCTTCTTTTCGTCATTCACGAAGTCTCAAAGGTAACATGATTATTGCTCGACTGCATAAGACTATTCCTGCTGGATTTGTGAAGGACTACTTCACTGCAAAGGATAAATGTGAGTTCGTGCTTCAAGTCTCCAGAAAGACAAGAAAATGGCTAAAGTTTTGACTCTCTGGCATAAGAATAACTTATCTTTGAGACTTCCTGAATAACAAAAAGAACTTGGCCACCAGATGGAAAACTGCCTAGAGAAATGGATAGTCTAATCACTAGATAACAGGGATCAAAAATATATGAAGGGTACATGAAACAGTAAGGAAGAAACTATTCTAGATAATCTAAAAGTTTTTGCTTTTTTATATGATTTGAACCCTCTTTTTTTTTTTTTTTTTTACAATCACCATTCACCAGATGGCACAAAATACATGTCCTATCTACTTCTCTTGTTCTATTTTTGCAAAATAGGAATGGTAGTTTCATACAAATTTAGGAATTATTGCAAAAACGTGACGGTGGAATAACAGTATGTGGCTTCATGCTAGATAACCCAAGGATATGCTAAGTAGGGCTGTGGAAATGTAATAGTAAAGGACAAATAAATTCTTGAAGAAAAAAAACAAATATTCTTTTAGCTTACTTGATAATTAGCGCATGAAATTTTGGTTTGGTTTTCTAAAATAAAGTAGCTACTGTGGGAGTTTTAAAAGTTCAGTTGGACTGAAATGATTTAGTGCATGTATTGGTTTGATCATGAAACACTTAACATGGCTCACGAAAGATTTTGTGATGAGAAGGTAGCATTTTTTGTAGCTGTATTTACTGGTTTTGAAGTGTTAAAAAAAATTCTAGTTATATGTCCTGTGTATAAATTCTATTTTGGAAGGTTTAAGTGAGAATCTAAGGAGGGAAAATTTGAAAACTTGAATGCAAGAATGACATGGAAGTCTAAGTAAGTTTTGAATAATATTGTTTAGGATCAATTAAATTATGATATATGCTCCTAATTGCTGAAATTCCATTTTTATGTCTCATGGTTGAGCGAATAACTAAGGGTGTTGGTGGTAACTAAGGGAGTTGGTTCTTGATAGATTTTTGTTAACCTTAGCTCATTTGTTCTTTGTGTTTTCAAGAAAAATAATAAACTTCATTAGTTACGATTAAGGTCAAATATGCTATCATGTGAATGTATACAACTAAAGGTTATTATGACTATTTATCTAGAGGTTTAAGATGATCAATGAAAATTTCAGTAGAATTTTCCCAATAACCTGGACGTTATTTAGGCACTAAGCCACCACAAAATCAACTAACATTCAAAAAAATACACAACAAAAATTAAATGTCACAACAATTATTTAATAAAACTAACCTATGAGTAATCACCCATTATCCATGAGGAATGACCACCCATCACTCATAGAGAATAATCACCAATCATTCATGGGGATCCATTCATATAAATCAACCATATGAAATTTGAAGTTAAAATGTATAAACTCAATATACCTTTTGACTTGATGAGCAAAGCTACAAGACAAAGCACCTCAATAAAACACTCTCCTGTACTGTTAATCACTATATTTTAGACAATAATGATGGTTAAAAGGAATGTGTGTAAATAAATATACAAGAAAAAAATATCCATTTAATATACTTACACATGAAGAAACCAAAATTCCAGCATTAACAAGTTAAAGTTAAGTCTAGATTTTAATCCTATAGATTTATGCATCATACATGGGCTTCTGATGGTAAACCATCATTGCTGAACAAAAAAATGTTCAAGAACTCCCAATATACTTTGCATAAATGATCAAATCCACATGGAATTCATTAAAAAATGCTAATAACAAGAAGGTGTGTGTGTGTGTGTGTGTGTGTGTGTGTGTGTGTGTGTGTGTGTCAATTTATAGCAGCCAAAATGCATAATTTTCTCAGCCACAGGCAATAGCCACAATCAAACACAATCAACAGCCCATAAAAAGAAAATGAAGTTTTGTCCAACTCTATTTCTTACAATCAAATAGTTAGAAACAAGTAGCAGAGCTGAAATGGCCAAAAGTAGCTCTTAGTAAACAAAATAACTTTGAAACTGCCAAAAATAAGTTAAGCAGCATATAGACCTATAGAAATAACCTTAGCAGAAAACAACAAGAATGAGTAATGAGATCTGGAGAAGTATGCACTTTGAGCATCGTTTATGCTGGCCTAGTAGATATTTCCAGAAATTGTAGATTAGAGCAAGCAAATATGATCTTCAATCAAAAGTATTTACAATGCTGAATATGACGGAAAAATGAAGTCTTGAATAAACCAACTTCTATTGCGTATGTTTGGACATTGGAACCAATGAAGGGAAATTAAATCATTCATGGTGTAACCATACATGGAACCTAGAAAAAATGCATAATTTTTTATAAATAATTGCAAAAAAAATAAATCAATTTAGAAACCAATGGAAATACAAACAAGGGCATTCATGAATCTTGGCCATAGATGTAACAATCAGCAATTTTCTATACAATGATGTGCACTTCATTAGCTTGATGATAAAGCAGATGAAGTTAAAAGAACGTAATGCATAAACAAAAATATGGAAAAAATGATTCAATCTACAGGTCTTCTGCATCAATCATTGACTCTGGCAATCCCTTTCACACAAATCAATGGAAATCTTTAGGATTTCTTTGGCATAAAAATCCAATCTTTAGCATTATTTTTCATTTTTCTAATGCTTTAGATTTTCCTTACACCAATAATAAACATCTGGACTAGCTATTTATAGTATACTCCAAATCCATATGATGAAGTTCCATCTATAATTATAGCTAACATAATCACATCATCAAATTTGTGCAGAACTTAGCTAGGTAAAACTTCGGCTCTATCGGATTTCCACCAAAGAGAGACTTCCATAACTTGAGGTACAATAATTGATATGGGACACGAGGACCGTATGCCTAAACATCTCAATCAAAGCAAAATTTTCCAATAGAATGAAATAGCTAAAAAAGCTTAGCAAGATCTACTGGAAAATCAAGTTATTCTGGACATTTTCTGGTCCTCACACTTAAAACTTTACAGCTACTTTATTCCTAAATAAACAAATAACTTTATTACTTCACCCTTTTTTTTAATCTCTCGTAGTTAATAACAATTCTCTAATAGAAAGAACATTGACAGACACCTATTTTTGTCCTTGACCTTGATCTTTTTGCTCCTGACCAAAGTCTCTCAATAGCTATACGTCTATAAAAAGATGACCAACTCAGTAAATTCGAAAGATTTATAGTTTTCAATGTCAATGGATTGATTTGAAGAAATGCAGTGATAAAATATCAAACCGCCAAATCCTTTCAGCATGTCAACATCAATATCACATGGAAAAGGGATAAATTCAAGTCCACAAAGCTTATGCAAGAAAATTTGGTTAAGTTTCAAGACCCTATGTAAATCAGCAACAAAGACGTACAAGTCTTACGATTAAAATTTTGTTGCATCTTTCTGGCATTACCAAAATAGGCAACATACTTAAACCAATTGTAAATGCAAATAAATGTGAAAGAGTGTACAAAATATGCTTGAGAATGGTCATACAAATTATGATTGAGAATGGTGGTTGAAAATAGGATTTACAAGAGGCAACAGAGGAGACAAGAAATGGGTACTACTAACTAGGAAAAAACTTGTCCAAGTGAATCGAGTGCAATAGTCAACGGCAACGTCGGTAGTTGGTGGATGTCAGCAATGGCATGGCGGTTCAGGAGGACCTCGGCCGCGACAGTCAAATTTGTAGTTGAAGGGCAGCGGTTTTGGGGCGAGGTGATGTTAGGAAAAAGGGTAGTTGACGTGGGCATTAGCAGTGCCGAGAGGGGGGGTTTTGCCGGAAAATTTGATAGAAAGGAAGGGAAAATTGCTAAGGAATCTATCGATTCTGAGGGAAGTAGAGAAATGGGAGAAAATGACTAAGTGTTAACTTAGTCTTGAATTTAGCTACAACCTAAAACTGTCGCTAAGCTATCTCATTTTGAGAGGGTTTAGCAATAGTATATCAATCCAGATGGCGAGGAATTAGCAATGGAATATATATATATATATATATATATATATATATCATCTCTATATTATATAATTTCATTTTATATTAATACATAAGGCTACATCTTAATTTCACTCAATTTCATGTCGGTTGTTAGAATTTTTAATAAAACTAAATTGAAAATTAAATAATTAACTATTTATTAAATATGTTAATTGATAATAATTTTTTTCCCAATTTTAATCTTTTTTACAAAAAAATATGTTATAAATAGCTAAACATTTAATGAAGTTATAATTAGGTTGCTAATATTTACAGGTTAATATTAGTTTAGTTAAAATTTAACAAAAGTTCAAGTATTATTTACTTGTTAATATTAATGTCACACACACACATATTGACGCACACTAAATTATATAAATACAAATGTGTGTGTGTATACACACACGCATAAAATAATAACCGATAACATATCAATATATATACTATATAACTATAATTGACGCCAACATAATTATATAAACACTGGTTTATAACATGCACAACTAATATCTATATATGCATACATTTATAACTATTCATATATTAATATATTATATAACTACATTAAATGTGTGTATACACACACACACACACATGTTTAATCTAGTTATGTACTATACAGATATATTAATAGTTCTATAACTGTATACGCATATATGGATATTGTAGCTATGCATATTATGTATTGGTGTTTGTGTGTGTATGTGTATATGTATGTGTGTGTGTGTGTGTGTGTGTGTGTGTATATTATCTAATATTTTGAGAAAATATATCTATATGTCTTATTATATAACGACATGTATATTTTAAAATATATCAAAGTACATAATTATATACAAATATGGCGATCAAATAAATTTAATTTTTGAATAAAATATCAAAATTTATACTTCCGTAGCTAAACCCTAGCAAATAGCGAGGGTTTAGCTATAGAAATATCAAAAACATTTCCCTCCAATTTTTTTTTTTTCAAAATTTCATAAGGCCATAGCTAAACCCTAGCAAATAGCGAGGGTTTAGCTAGGCTTTAATTGTCATTCTTCAACAAAGTAACCCACCATAGCTAACCCATCGCTATTAGCGACAGCATAGCGAGGGACTCGGGTATAGTTGTTACATTGAGATAACTTTTTGCTACGGCATAGGGTATAGTCGTAATTTAGATACAGATTAGCGACGACTATTTGATAAAGCCAGAAAATGTGTTTTCATTCTCAAATTTCAAATTACCGTCACAGTACCGTCGTTACTTAGAGATGGCCTTTTAACCATAGCTAATTAGCAACTGCATTGCGATGGCTGGTCTACCAATATTAGCTATTCTTTTTACCATCACAATGTCGTAGCCACTTAGAGATGGCTAAAAAGCCATCGCAGTATTCTGCTCATTGCATCAATTTTTCTTGTAGTTTAGCGAGGGCTTAGCTACGGCCGTATTATCCTAATATTCCAAAATATTTTTTTGAGAAAAATTTATGGCCATAGCTAAACCCTCTCTAATTAACGAGGGCTTAGCTACGACTTTTTTAAATCTTAAAATTTCAATAATTATTTCAAAAAAATTATAGTTGTAGCAAAGCCTTCACTACTTAGCGAGGGTTTAGCTATAGTCATTTTATCACAATATTTCAAAATAATTTTTTGACAAAAAATTTAAGGTCATAGCTAAACCCTTTCTAATTAGCGAGAGTTTAGCTACTGCTCTAATTTTCCTAAAAAAATTATTAAAATTTTAGCGTCGTAGGGTTACTGTGCCCTCTCAAATCCGTCGCTATTTGAGAGTGTTCAGCTACGTTTAATCAAATCTTCAGTAAATTGTCCCTCTCCTTACTTACCCTCGTAAAACTTTCTCTAATTAGCGACGTTATTTTAGCCGTCGCTAATGTTTTTTTCTAATGCCGTGTTTTCTTGTATGCAAGCCCCGCTAGCAAACCCAATCCATCGAGAAAATGGTATGAATCATGGGGAAAACAAGCAAATTCCCTAAGTGAAAGTTAAGCTGTATGCCTTGAACCGTGGAGAACTTGGTACAGACCTTACAATGGTGGAAGCTATTCTCTCTATCCGCTGTAAAGTAAATGTCCTGATAGACCATGGCTCTACACATTCTTATATAAACAATCTTTTTGCATGCCATTTATGTTTTACTACTTTAGACCTTCCTTATACTTTATTAGTTAGCACTCCTTTGGGAAAAACTGTAGATGTGGGGAAATTTATAGAAGGGTGCGAAATTGAAGTAGGGAGAGAAAAATTACTGGGAAACCTTATTGTGATGCCATTTGAGGATTATGAAGTTATTTTAGGTATGGATTGGTTGGCCAAACAAAGTCCTCTATTTGATTGTAAGAACAAGTTGGTGCAATTTGTTAGACCCGAGAAGGGTGTCCTAGAATTCAACGGAGGTAAGATGAAGGAATTGAAATATTTAATTTCGAGGATCAAGGCTTAGAAAATACTAAAGAAGGGATATCAAGGCTTATCTGATTAACAAATTGAAGAATGAGAGTACCTTAGGAAGCACCGCCGTAGTTCAAGAGTTTGTTAATGTCTTTCTTGAGGAATTATCAACTCTACCCTACCTCAGGAAGTAGAGTTCATTGTTAACCTTATACCAAGAGCAGAATTGATCTCCAAAATGCTGTCTCGTATGGTCCCTGTAGGACTCAGGGAGTTGAAGGAACAATTAGAGGAGTTGTTGGGGTAAGGGTACATTAGACCAAGTACTTCACCGTAGGGAGCGCCTGTGCTATTTGTAAAAAAGAAGAATGGAACATTGCGTTTGTGCATTGATTATCGTGGTTTAAACAGTTTGATAAGAATAAATATCTACTCTACTCATTAATGAGTTGTTTGATCAATTAAGAGGGTCTAATTGTTTTTCTAAGCTTGACCTGAGGCAAGGTTATTACCAAGTGAGAATCTTGGAGGAAGATATTCCTAAGACTACATTTAACACCTGGTATGGGTACTCTGAGTTTGTTGTGATGCCATTTGGATTGACTAATGCTTCTGCAACTTTTATGGACTTAATGCACCAGATATTCTGACATTATCTGGACAAATTTGTCGTGATCTTTATCGATGACATATTGATTTATTCTAAGAGTTTGGAGGAACATCTCAACTTAGTTTTGGAATGTTGAGGAAGCACCAATTGTACGCTAAGTTTAGTATGTGTGAATTTTGGCTTGATGCATTTTCCTTTTTAGGGCACGTTGTGACTAAGGAATGAATCAGGGTAGAACTTGCCAAGGTGGAAGCCATTGAAAATTGGAAATAACCTGAAACCGTTACAGAAATTAAGAGTTTCTTGGGATTAGTCAGATATTATAGGTGGTCCATAAAAGGGTTTTCAACTCTTGCTTCACCTTTGTCTAGGCTACTACAAAAAGATGTGTCGTTTTCGAGGAATGAAAGGTGTTAGATGAGTTTTCAAGAGTTGAAGAAGATGTTGATGATAGCACATGTATTAACCTTGCCAAAAGAAAGAAAACCCTATGCTCTATACTCGGACACATCAAAGGAAGGATTAGGAGTAGTATTAATATAAGAATAGAAATCTGTGGCCTTCACCTCGAGAAAGCTTGAGCCGCACGAGGTGAATTATCCTATGCACGACCTGGAGCTAGTAGCTATCGTGTTTGCCCTGAAGAAGTGACAATACTATTTGTATAGTGCTGAATACAAGATATTCATGAACCACAAGAGTTTGAAGTACATATTTACACAAAAGAACTTAAACTCGAGACAGAGAAGATGGATGGAATTTCTAGAGAAGTATCGTTGTCCAATCAATTATCACCCTAGAAAGGCCAATGTGGTGGCAGAAGCATTGAGCAGAAAAGTGAGGTTTGCGAGACTACGAGATCAAGAAGTGAAGGAGATACAAAAAGTACTGACGGGAGAAGCCACGGTAGAGGAGGAGAAGATTTGGATAAGAAATCTAACTATTGTCCCTGATTTGAAGCAGGAAATACGCAACGCTGAAGCAAACAACTTGAAATTTATGAGTTTTAAGGAAAAAGAAACTGGAAGAGATAATTTAGACTTTAGAGTAGATGATCAAGGGATAATGTATTTTAAGGACCAATTATGTGTACCGAATATAGGGGAGTTGAAAACAAAAGTTTTGGGAGAGGCCTATAAAAGCTAGAAAAGTTTTGGGAAAGGCCCATAAAAGCTAGTACACCATTCATCTAGGGGAGACTAAAAAGTATTAGGATTTGAAAAGAATGTTTTGGTAGCCGGGCATGAAGAATGACATAGCTTAATTCGTATCTGTATACCTCACCTCCCAAAAGGTGAAGGCAGAGTACAAGAAAGCTGCGGGATTGCTACAATCCCTTTTAGTACTGGAATGGAAATAGGAATGCGTCACTATGGACTTTGTCATCGGACTACTGCTAAGTAGGACGCAAAAAGATGCTGTTTGGGTAGTAGTAAATCGATTAGCCAAGACTGCACACTTTATACCTGTTAACGTGATATATTCTATGGAAAAGCTGGCACGGGTTTATACACAAGAAGTCATGAGGTTGCATGGAGTGCTGACAAATATAGTGTCTGATAAAGATCCCCATTTTACTTCAAGGTTTTGGGCTAAATTTCAAGAATCGATGGGGACCACTCTAAAGTTTAGTACTTTCACTCACCCCAGACAGATGAACAATCCGAGTGCGTAACATAAATGCTTGAGGATATATTGAGGGCATGCGTGTTGGACTTTAAAGACCAATAGATCAATAGTATTCCTTATGCAGAATTGGCCTACAATAACAGTTATCAAGTATCTATTGGCATGGCGCCATATGAGGCCTTGTACGGGCGAAAATGTCAAACACTATTGTATTGGAGTTGGAATGAAGATGGTCAAGCTGATAAAGAAGGGGGAATAAATATCCGTGAGATGATTGATAAAGTAAAGCTGACACATGATAGACTAAAGGTGGCTCAAAGCAGGCAGAAAAGCTACGCGGATAGTCGCATGAGAGAATTGGAATTTTAAATGGGTGAAGAGGTATTTTTGAAGCTAACACCGAGCCAAGGGATTTTGAGACATCCGAAAGGTGAAAAGCTTAGCCCCAAATATATTGGTCTATTTCCGATCATTGAGAGGATTAGAATCGTAGCATACAACTTGGAACTTCCAGATAAATTAACAAGTATCCACAACAAATTTCATATATCCCAACTGAAGAAATATAATCTAGATCCGGAGCATATCTTGAATGATGAGCCATTACAACTGCAACCGAATCTGACATATATGGAGAAGTCGATCAAGATATTGAAGCGAAGCGTGAAAGAACTAAGGAACAAGAAAATCCCTATTGTCAAGGTATTTTGGGAACATCATAGGGCTCGAGATGTTACCTGGGAGACCGAGGAATGGATGAGAAGGAAGTATGCTGACATGATAAGAGGTCAATGCAATTTAATTTCGAGGATGAAATATTCTTAAGTATGGGAAGATGTAACACCCTACTAAATTAAGTGTTAGGGAACTCACTACTTGATCAAATTAATCTCGCTTTATAAATTAAATGCATTATATGTGCTATTTTATGTATTCTTTATGTGAATTCTCTTAGAGAATATAAGTATATCAAGTTAATAATCTGTATGGTTCGTGGTAAGTGAATTATTCATAATTAATTACTGTATTATATATACATGTATTATTTTGTAGTAGATAACTTAGTCAAATTAATTATGGTATCACACCTCAAATAATGTTATAACAATGAATTTCCCCTCTTGAACAATACACCCTTGAATGAATTTAATTTTAATTAGGAGTTTGGCCTTGTTTGTTAATAAATAAGTCTTGGTCAAATCTCGTATCAAGACCAATTTTGACTACTTAATCCAATTTCGTTAGTTAACCCAAGACCCATACCTAAGATCTATGGATCAATTTGACCCATCAAAATGACTTTCACCTTAGCCATTGAATTTAGGGCAATTTCAAACAAGCTCATTCCAACCCTTGGATCAATACATGACCTACTATAAAACTTATTTTTTTCACTATTTCCACCTTATATGGCCGGCTCCTCCTCTCTCATTTCTCTCAATCTTCTTTCTCCCTCTGAATAAAACAACACTCTTCTCTCTTTTAGGGCTGGCCGACAGCGTTGGTGAGCAAGGAGAAAACTAATTCCTCTTGCATTCTTCTCAAGAAAATATTGCAGCACTTCCTCTTCCATGATCATACCTCTTCTACTCTTTAAGAAATCATCATCTTTTTTTTTTTTTTTTTTGTGTAGAAAGGCTGTCATTTGTTGTAGAAAGGTTTGAAGCAAGCTTCGAAACTTCAAGGTAAACCATCCACCATTCTTATCTTCTTCATGTATTGAAAATTGTGGCTGTTGTCTAGCTATAAAATCTGTGATTTTATGCTTTAGTTATATTGTATTTTGATGCCTAAATGTTGTACCTAGTCTAGGGTCTTGAGATATCATGTAAAAATAGATTCTTTTATATGAAGAATTCGTCTTTCCCTTCCATCTTCCTTGCTCACCGAAAATCTGTAAATATTTTACAGATTGGAGTCGTTTGCTATATGTACTGATTTTTTATTGTGATTTGATTAAAGGAATGATGTAGGATATAGAAGTGAAGCCTTTTATGTTAAGAACTCATTTTCTTTACTTGTTATGCTTGAAACCCAAAAACTACACTAAGCTGCCTAGATTCATTCTTAGTAGTGTAATGTTGTGTTCGTGGTGAATTTGGTTAAAAGAGGAGTTAGATTTCATGGTAATGTGATCTATGATGTGTGTATGAGCTGGTGTGAATGAATTAGGTGATTTACTTTGTATTTTGAGAATTATGAAGATGCTAAGAAAACAGAGGGTTGTTGGTTCTGATTAGGAAGCCAAATGAATGTTGTTTTAGGAGCTGAAAATTGTTAAGGACATGCTTTATTTTCAGTCCCTGAGTGTCCTATTATATGTTAATATGGTTGTTGTGTAAGTTTTGTGAGAATTAAATAAAGAAAAACCCAATTTTATAGCCCTTACATCAAACTATGCAAACTGTACAGAAACCCCCGTACAGATGGCTGAATTTAAAACCTTGGAAAACCCCCTCTTGACTGCATTTTCTCATGATTTTTGGACTGTAAAAACTTCAAGATGTTAGGAAAATTCCAAAAAAATAATTATCAAAAAAATCGATTATAATTTGGGATTTTTGAATTTTTTAAATCAACTGTGTAAAGCAGATTAATGTTCACCTGAGGCTTTATATAAAAATTATTTGAGTCCTTTTTGTGGGAAACTTGGGGAGATAAATATATGGTAATTCACCTAACATATGGAAATTTTAAACTAGAGGTTTTTGTTTAAAAATAAAATGATTTCCTTGATTAATTAAGTAAATAATTTTGACCTTTGTTTTAGAGTAAAAGCAGAATTTTGTGTTTGAATTTGGAAAATGAATTTACTCATAGAAATAGCTACAATGGCTGAAAATTTGGCTTATGTGAACGTTGTGTGACATTTATCATTATGAGAATATATTTGATTAAAATTTGATGATTTTCCTTTATAGTATAATTTTGAAGAGTGATCCCTTGTACCATTATAAGATAAGAACTTCAATTTTTGAAAAGCTATTAGAACTCTTGGTATGCTTGGTAATATAAGTTGGTTGAGATGCTGCTTTATTAAATGATTAATTAGAGTTGCATGGCTAATTAGGGCTTGCATAGGTGATTAGGCTTTTGCTCGGTAATTGAGGTCTTTGTTTGGCTATTAGTGTTAATTAGAAATTAGGAGAGTTCTAGACTTTAGGAATTATGAATGCTTTAGTAGATTGTTAGATTTCTTGATGGGATACTTTGTGATTAGAATTAATTAGGTTTTGTCGCTAAGTATTTTGGAATTATTTAAGATCTAAGTAATTTTCCTAATTATTCTAGGATCTCGATTAACGCTTTATTTAGTTTAATTTAAATAGAAAATTAATTCCTATGTTATATGTACATGTTAGATTTGTAGTTGGACGTAGGAGAAAGAAGCACTTAAGTTAGCTTGAAATTATTTTACTAAGTTTTGGATAAGAGGTAAGTCCTTGCATCTCAAGCCTATTTTGGTAAAATGCAAAGCCATTTGAAAATGCCACATTTAAATTATGTACAATTTGCATTTATTTACATATAAAATATATGCATGAATTTTATGAAGCATTTCATGTTATACCATGAGAAGTATGATTTGAATTATGAGTATGCCATTTTTGGACATAATACTTATGCACAAAAATAATGATTCTATTATGATATCATAATTTATTCATGCATGAATATTTCTATGAAGTTTCTCATGAGTATGATGATTATGGGTCATACATCAAAATTATACTATATATGAAAATGTATTTACGCATTTCATACATGAAAATATTGCTAAAATCTGCATGATTTTTACTAAATGGCTCCAAATATCATGATGATGATGATGTACAGCAAATACTTCTCGAATAAATTACTAGAACGGATATAGGGATTTTGGTTTTGGAAAATCTTGGGGAAAGTGTGTTTGAGCATTGATGGGGAAAGTATGTTTGAGCATTGATCGAATTAAGTTTCAGAAGATGGGTATTTACGACTAGCAATATTTTTCTTTTGGGAATGAAAATTATATAATCCACATCGGATTGGGAAAATTTTTCTTGAACCACATTAAATTTAGACATTGAGTACTCAATGGGCGAGGTACTAAGACTAGCTTGCGTTAGTTTATGAGAGACTACTAGAAGATTGGCCGTCTCTAGATGTCTATCTTTTTCCAAATGGGGCGTCAATCTTACGTGACCAAGCCGAGTCCTTAGCTAGGAACACAGTTTTCAATAGGAGAAACCGGAGGACTGACGTGGGACATCCACTTGATGGATTAGACGAGAAAAATGCTTGAGGCATTCTCTCGGTAGGGATGTACACCCTACATGATATTTTAACTTTGGTAATGCCTTAGCCACTTAAGATATATTGGGATTAATATGGAGAATTCGGGTTCAAATTTTTGTATAAATGAAAAATCTGTTCCAGGGTATTGATGTGTAATTTAGCACTATATCCGATGAAGATTTTGTTTAAGCAGTATATTACAATATACTAATTTCTTTCCCAAAAAATATATATATATTTTGCATAAGTGAAAATTGCATATAAGTATACCTGTTCAAATTATTTTCACTCATGCATCATGATATTTATTTTGAAAATTGTGTCGCGACCACACACCCGGACTTACTGAGATTATTTATAATCTTACATCTTTTTTTTTTTTAATCACATTTTTAGGAGGAGGTAGGTTCATCAAGAATGGGACTTAAAGTTCTATTTTGTAATAGTATTAGGTCTTGCTACTTTTGTTGCTTTTAATTCTGGATGAACGATTTGATTTTCTTTTAGCCAAACTGAAAATTTTATTTCACCAATCTTAGCAAATTTCTTTGTGATGTAATTTAAGATTAAGTACTAAGATTAATCCTTTTTCCTTTACTATCTTTCCTTTGGATTTTATCGAACCGCATTATATAGACTTCTGGTCCAAAAGACGGGGCGACATCCCTAGCCATTAGGAAAATTATTAGGAGGTGTTACAATTGGTACACTATAACATAAAAGGCCTTTTGTGACAAAACAATTTCCTTGCTAAAGGCCAAAGTTTCCTAGCTAACGGCCTTTAGAGAGGAAAAAAATTTCTCGTGCCTTTCTCGCTTAAGCACCCTCGCTAAAGTTTCGTGGTGACAAAACTTTGATTTTTGTTGCCAAAGAGCCCTAGTTAGGAAATTTTTTCCGAACTAAAGCCTATGCTTTTTGCTAGGAAAAATTTCCTAGCTAAAAGTGAAAATATTTTGTCACCAAAAGTTTTAGTTTTGTCGCTGATGATTTTTAGCAGCAAAAATGTTTCCTCGCTAAAATTTGGTCAACAAAAATATAATTTTATTTTTAAAATTGAATATAATGGTAAGAAAATACACATATATATACACACATATATGTATGTATGTGTGTGTATTTGTGTAGTTGTATTAGGGTATATATATGTATACATATGTATGTATGTATATATAAACACATATAAACATATATATATATATATATACATAAATACATATATATGTATAATTTTATACACAAATACACACATATATATATATATATATATATATACATATACATATATACATTTATATATTTACACATAAATACATACATATATATACATATGTATGTATAATTTTATATGCAAATACACACATATATGTATACACATATACAACCACACACACACACACACACATATATATACATATAAAATATATAAATACATATATATGTGTGTGTGTGTGTGATATATACACATGTATACATAAATATACATACATAAATACATACATATTATATATATGCACAAACACACACATAAAGATAAAGCGTATTGAATTAATGATCCAACTGTTATATTTATTAAAGCTGCTATGAAAAGTGTAATGACTGAATATGAAGTTAATCAGATATATTTTGACAAATAATCTAGCATAATATTTATACAAATGTCCAAAAGCTAATACATTTACAAAGATTGGCGCATCATATTAACAATCAATCGTTATATTTTTTAAAATTATTATGAAAATTGTTATGACTAAATTTAAAGGTAATGTAATATATTTTAGCACAAATCTAGTATAATCTACCTAAAAATGCCCAAAACCAAACACATATACAAAGATAGGCACGTTAAATTAATGATCTAACTGTTAAATTTATTGAAATTATTATGAAAAGTGTTATGACCAAATTTCAAAATAATCGAATATATTTTTCTACGTAATCTAGTATAATATCTATAAAAATACTCGAAACCTAACCCATTTGCAAAGATAGGTATATCAAATTAACGATTTAACCGTTAGATTTATTAAAATTACTAAAAAATATTATGACGAAATTTAAAGGTAATTGGACCTAATCTTGCATAATATTTATAAAAGTACCCAAAACCTAATGCATTTACAAGGATAGACATATCAAATTAATCTAACCGTTAGATTTATTGAATTTGCTAAGAAATATATTATGACCAAATTTGAAGGGAATAGGATATATTTTCATACATAATCTAGAATAATCTCTGTAAAGATGACCAAAACTTAACACATATACAAAGACACGCATGTCAAATTAATGATTCAACCGTTAAATTTGTTAAAATTACTATGAAAAGTGTTATGACTAAATTTAAAGATAATCGAATATGTTTTGCCACTTAATCTAGCATAATCTCGATAAAATACTCGAAACCTAATCCATTTACAAAGATAGGCATATCAAATGAATGATCTAACCGTTAAATTTATTGAAATTACTATGAAAAGCGTTATGACTAAATTTGAAGGTAATAGGATATATTTTAACATATACACTAGCATAATCGCTGTAAAAATATCCAAAACCTAGCACATATACAAAGATATGCCCGTTAAATTAATGATCCAAACGTTAGATTTGTTAAAATTGCTATAAAAAGTGTTATGGCCAAATTCGAAGGTAATCAGATATATTTTGCACATACACTCATATAATATCTATAAAAATGTGCAAAACCTGACACATGTACAAAGATAGGTGCATCAAATGAATGATCTGACCATTAGATTTATTAAAATTACAATGAAAAGTGTTATGACCAAATTTGAATGTAATAAGATATATTTTAGCACATAATCCAGCATAATCTCTGTAAAAATGTCCAAAACCTAACACATATACAAAGATAGACACGTCAAATTAATGATTCAATCGTTAGATTTGTTGAAAATGCTATAAAAAGTATTATGACCAAATTTAAAGATAATTGAATATGTTTTGCCACTTAATCTAGTATAATCTCTATAAAAATGCTCAAAACCTAACCCATTTACAAAGATAGGCATATTAAATGAACAATCTAACAATCAAATTTATTGAAATTATTATGGAAAATGTTATAACCAAACTTGAAGGTAACATGATATATTTTAGCACATAATCTAGCATAATCTCTGAAAAATGCTCAAAACCCAACACATATGCAAAGCTAAGCACGTCAAATTAACGATCCAACCGTTAGATTTGTTGAAATTGCTATGAAAAATGTTATAACCAAATTTAAAGGTAATCAAATATATTTTGTACATGCACTTGCATAATATCTATAAAAATGTACAAAACCTAACACATATACAAAGATAGGTGCATCAAATGAATGATCTAACCGTTAGATTTATTGAAATTACTATAGAAAGTGTTTTGACCAAATGTGAAGGTAATAAAATATATTTTAGCATATAATCTAGCATAATCTCTATCCAAAACCTAACACATATACAAAGATGGGCACGTCAAATTAATAATCCAGCCTTTAGATTTGTTGAAATTACTATGAAAAGTGTTATGACCAAATTTAAAGATAATCGAATATATTTTTCTACTTAATCTAACATAATCTCTATAAAAATGCTCAAAATTTAACCTATTTACAAAGATAGGCATATCAAATTAACGATCCAACCATTAAATTTGTTAAAATTACTAAAAAATATATTATGACCAAATTTGAAGATAATCGGATATATTTTACTACAGAATCTTGCATAATCATTATAAAAATACTCAAAACCTAATGCATTTACAAGGATAGACATATCAAATTAATGATCCAACCGTTAGATTTATTGAATTTCTAAACAATATATTATGATCAAATTTGAAGATAATCAGACATGTTTTGCCACATAATCTAGCTTAATTTCTATAAATCAGCACAAAATATAATGCATTTATAAATATTTAAAAATTTAGAAACTAATTTGTAAAATTTTTGAGATTATATTTTAAATATTGTAAAATTTAATAGCCAATTTATTAATTTTTGGTTACCATTTTATAATTTTACAAAATTTAAGGAGCAAATTGTAAGATTGGGGTCATGTTTTATATATTTAAAAATTTAGAGACCAATGCATAAATTTTTTTTAATCATATTATAAATATTTTAAAATTTAGGGATCAATTTACAAAATTTTGAGGTCATTTTGTAATTATACAAAATTTAAAGATCAATTTACAAAATATTTACGATCATGTTGTAAATATTTAAAAATTAAAGACAGGTATTAGTTAGAAAATATGAATTTTGTTGCTAAAAGTATAGTTAATAGTGACAAAAGTTAATATTTTTAATTAGGAAATAAATTTTCATCGTTATAATATATCATTAGTGAGAAAAGTTAAATTTTCCTCACTAATACACTTATTCCATAGCTAAATCCATCACTTTTAGCTAGGAAATAAAAATTTTATTACTGGATGTCTTAATCAGTAGCGAAACAAGGTTTTTGTCCATGAAGAAAAAGTTTTCTCGCAAAAGGGTTCTTTTAGCCACAAAACTTTAGCTAGGAAAATTTTTTTTATCGCTAATGTATCATTTTGTTGTAGTGGTATCAGAGCCTAGAACCTAGGTTTAGATTACGCCTAGGTGAGAATTAAAAACTTAAGGATACAGTAAATTATGTTTAAATCTGGAGTAGCATAAGTTTGAAACAAACTTGGATTGGGATCCTACTCAGAAATTTCTAGGTCTAAACTAATCTTGACTTAATTGATGATTTGTTTTGGTAAGCCTTTTGGGGCTAAGCAAATGATAATTATTATAGGATGACAAGGATGTTGTGCACCGCTCGTAAAACCATAAACCCGTACCGTTGGCGACCAACACCACCAGAGGTTGTAGACCCTGAATCTTCATATTTTGAGGAATTCAAAGAGGAGGATGTGATCGAGATCATAGAGGTATCTTATGAGAATGAAGACGAGGTGGTTGCTGAACCTGAGGCAGAGCTAGCTGAGGGATCCCTAATGTAGTGATATTGCATTGAATATGTTGGGTGATTTTTGGACAGATTATGTTATAATTTAATGCAATATGAGGTTTATTTGGACGATTCACTTTCTTTTGTGGTTATTTGATTTTTCTAGGGACTTGAACGAAAAAACACACAAGTTGCAAGGTTGAAGAAGCAAATTTCGAAAGATCTCATTAGGAGAGTTCAATCAGGGGCCGGATTGAACTCTTCAACGGATTCTAGCGAGGATAAAAGCCAAAGGGAGCGAATTTTGGAGGGTTCAGCAATTAGAGATGACTTTTGTTCAATTTCTTTTGACATTAGCTTTATGTATTATCTTCCTAGGGTATTTTGGTTGTAATTTTGAGAGGATTTTTCCAATGTTGGACACATATTGGAGGCTACTCGTGGATAAACTTGGAGATTGTATTAGGATACTGTGATATTTTCTCATACATTCTCTTTTAATTTGTTCTTGAGTTTCTCTTCAATTGTGTATTAATTTCTTATTCTAAGGCCTTGATGTAGCTAGTATTGATTATTATATTATCTTGTGATTCCGTTATTTGAAGGGTGTTACTAAGTCTTTGCCTGATTATTGTACTTAAAGCAATTGAATGATGGAACACCATTTAGATTGATTTATCATTAATTAGGAAAATTCAAAAGATGACTTAGTTAATTAGGATAGGTAATTAGAACACAAATTACATGTGAAATAGAAATATATTTGCATGATTTGTGTGATCATTATAACGTCATGTTTTTGAATGCGTTCCTTTGAATTGAATTCAACATAGAAATATAGTTGGGTTATTTGGAGGAATAGAATTAATCTACATTGAAAAATGATATTGGTTAACTCTGAACATTGATTAACTGATAAGGTACACTCTAGAATACGGGTCACATTGGTAATATAAGCATTAATCTAGTGAAATAATGTGCCTTAGATCATTTCATTACAAGCTTTATCTGGAAAGAAGTGCTAGTTTAATTATTTCGATTTAATTCTCAAAACAACAATCATTGTAATCTTTATTTTCTTTTAATTCAAGTTAGAATAAATTTCATTGGAAGGAGTTTTAATTTCTAATCTCTGTGGGATGACCTTATTACTATAAACGAGATCTAGTACGGTTGCTAGTGCTCCGAAATGGTTATCAAGTTTTTGGAGCCGCTGCCGGGGATTAGTAAATTGAAAATTTCTTCTTTTGATTTTGACTCTGATTTGATTTACGTTTTTGCTTTACTCTCTTAAGTGGTGCGTGTCTAGAAACCGTACTGCTAATTTAATACCCTTTGATCCTGAAATTGAGCGTACTTGTAGGAGAAACCGAGCTAACCAGAGGGCTGAAGTAATAGCACATAATGGAGAAAATCAAGCACAGGATGATGGGCCAGATAATCAATTACAACCATTGGCTCCCTTGGGAGTCAATAACCAAGTCAATGGCTACTAGGTTTACCTGAAGGATCAATGAGCACTTGGGATGAGATCTATGAGACATTCATATTCAAATATTATCCATCTCAGAAGATCATGGATTATAGAAGCAGGATTAATTTCTTCACACAAAGAGAAAGAGAGGCATTTCATGAAGCATGGGATAGGTTTAAATTGTTATTAGCCCAGTGTCCTTACTATGGTTTCTCTCTCTTGTTGATTACTCAGTTTTTTTATGAAGGACTAACTCCTATGTGTCAGACATTAGTGGATACTACTGCATGTGGATATCCAGGAGATAAAAATGCTCAAAAGCTGCAAAGTATCTATAAGAATTTAGCAAGAAATTCTCACAAAAAGGCTGTGGGAGGAAAAAAAGCTGCAGTGCATGAAATCCATACTCAACCTGACATTGCTTCAAAGCTAGCAGAGCTAACTAACCAAGTTAGCCTGTTGATGACAAGAGAAGGGAGTAGCACTAGAGAGGTATGCACACTTTGTAGAATGCACCAGCACGCTACTAATTTCTATATGAATACAGGTAGCCATCCTTCTATGCTAGAGGAAGCAAATTATAGTGAGCTAGCGACAAGGACCATTCCAACGTGACCCGTTATTCTATTGTTGGAAGCTGTTGCGAGTGTTACGGGCTCACAAGAAAGCCCTAGAATGGACCATAGCTAATATTTGGGGCATCAGCGCTGCAGTTTGTATGCATAGGATCAACATGAAAGAGAATTTCAAGCCCAAAGTTCAACTCCAAAGGCGTTTAAATCTAAATATGAATGAGGTTGTTAAGGCTGAAATCTTGAAACTTTTGGTAGCAAGTATTATCTATCCTATCTCTGATCCTACGTGGGTAAGTCCTGTGCAAGTAGTTCCTAAGAAATGGGGGTTTACTGTAGTCCAAAAGGAGAATAATAAATTAATCCCTACAAGGACTATTACGGGGTGGAGAGTTTGTATTGACTATAGACAATTGAACTCTTCCACAAGAAAGGACCATTTTCCTCTCCCATTTATTGGCTTGATGTTAGAGAGATTGGTAGGCCAAGAATTTTACTGTTTTTTAGATGGATACTCAAGGCACAATCAAATTGTCATTACCGCAGAAGATTAGGAAAAAACTACATTTACATGCCCGTATGGTACTTTTGCATATAGAAGAATGCCCTTTGGATTATGTAATGCTCCTGCCACATTTCAAAGATGCATGATGGCAATATTTTCATATTACATTGAAAAATGCATTGAAGTGTTTATGGATGATTTCTCTGTATTTGGTAACTTCTTTGATCATTGTCTAGATAACTTAACCTTTATTCTGAAGTGTTGTGAAGAGACTAACCTGGTTCTTAATTGGGAGAAATGCCATTTTATAGTACAAGAAGGGATAGTACTTGGGCATAAGATTTTCGCTCGAGGAATTAAGGTAGATCGTGCAAAAATTGAAGTGATTGAGAGATTACCTCCCTCAGTGATAGTCAAGGATGTTCAGAGTTTTTTGGGGCACGCTACTAATTTATGTATGAATACAGGTGGCCACCCTTCTATGTTGGAAGAAGTAAATTATATGGGAGCTTGGTGACAAGAACCATCCCAACGGAATGACCCATTCTCAAACACATATAATCCGGGATGGTGGAACCATTCAAATTTTGCTTGGAGAGATCAAAATATGCAAAGGCAAGGAGCACCTCCGGGATTTCAACAGAATAGAGCACCATTCCAACAGGTGCAATCTCACATTCCACAACATTCACCTCCTTCTCTAGAAAAGAAGCCACAATTTGAAGAAGCTCTCATGTAATATCTGTCCAAGCTAGAGGCAAAGATTGATCAAGTGGCTAAGACCAATCAAGCTTCCATTCATAATTTGGAAGTTCAAATGGTTCAATTTGCATATGCAATGAAGGAGAAAGCTCAAGGAAAATTGCCTAGTGACATAGAGCAAAATCCTAGAGCGCAACTCTATGCCGTGAATTTTCGTAATGGAAAATGACTTCAAAAAGTACAGAAGAAGAAAGAAGAGTCAAAGGAAAGTAAGGCAGCGGAATCAGTGATCATATCGAATGAGGATGATTCTAAACCTTATACACCTCCTAAACCTTATGTTCCTCCAATTCCATTTCCTCAAAGATTAAAGAACCAAAATACAGAAAAACAATTCTCTAAGTTTTTTGAAATTTTTAAGAAATTGCATATTAACATTCCTTTTACAGAAGCACTAGAGTAGATGCCAAGGTATGCCAAAATCTTAAAGGACATCTTAACTCACAAGTGCAAGCTCAATAGTCATAAAATGGTGATGTTAACTAAAGAGTGCTCTGTTGTTCTACAAAGGAAGATGCCTCAGAAAATGAAAGATCCAGGAAATTTTACTATTCCTTATACTATTGGAAAATTGCAATTTAATAAGGCATTATATGATCTAGGTGCAAGTATAAACTTAATGCCTTTATCTATCTTCAAGAAACTAGGTCTTGATGAGGTCAAACCAACTAACATAGTTTTGCAACTAGCAGATCGGACTATAATTTATCCGTGGAGTATAATTGAAGATGTACTAGTGAAAGTGGATAAATTTATATTTCCCATTGACTTTGTTGTTGTGGATATGGAAGAAGATAGGGAAATATCTCTCATCTTAGAAAGACCTTTCCTAACTACAAGTCGAACTTTAATTGATGTTCAACAGGGTAAGGTCATCCTTAGAGTTCATGAGGAAGAGGTCACTTTTGATGTTTACAAGGCTATGAAATATCCTATAGAAAGTGATTCTCGTTATATCATTGATCCTATTTCGCCTACTATTCAAGATAGTGTAAAAGCCAACACCTCTACTGATCTTTTAGAGTTTTATTTGCAGGAAAGTAGTGAGGAAGTAGAGGCGAATAAAACTATGAAAAAATATATCATAGAGGCAAGACCTCCTGATCCTTGCTACAAAGGGAATAAATATGAGGAGCTAGGGAAACTTCACATAGAAGCTTATGAGAATGCCCGTCTCTACAAGGAAAGAACTAAATGGCATCATGATAAAGAATACTATTTTGGTGAAGATTTTGATCGTGATAAATGTTCCCTTCATGCACATAAACCAGCGCTAGATTCCATGCATATGCCCAAGTCGGCACAGACAGAAAGTTTCTAGCGCCTGATTCAAATGAATCAGGCGTGGGATTGTCGTCGTGCATTCGAACCGGTTCGGGGTCAACTAATTCCTTTATCCCAATGGTGGACAGAAAATTTTCGGCGTCGGATTAAGCTCAATCTAGTGCTGGAATGAGCTCAGACCAAAAAAAGAAAAAAAAACCCAAGGGCGGATAGAAAATTTTTGGCACCGGATTGAGCTGGAATGAGCTCGGACAAAAAAAAAAATGTTGGTTTTCAATCTCTCGTTTCTTCACCACCGGCACTGTGGCTAGCCATTTACTGTCCACCGATGCCATCATTTCTTTATTCTCCGGTGGCTCTGATGTTTTGGATGCCTGCAGCCCTCTTCCTGTTGTGTCCTTGCTCAAAAGGAAGTTCATTTCTTTTCTCCTTCTTTTCACTTTTCACTTTTGTTGCTATCATTGAGGACACTGCTAGCTTTAAGTGTGGGGGAGACATTACATTTTCATGCTTTACTTCTTTGGGGTGAAATTTTTCTTCTTCAAACTCTTCTTGGTACATGTCTCTTGTTTGGTGCATATCTCTCATTTGTGTTGATAAGGCATTTATTCTATACTTTTTATAACTTATGCACGACTCTTTTTTGCGCACCATGGACCAGTGTAGTGCTTTACAAATGCTTTACATTATTTTCAAGTCAAATTATTTTGAAAATTCTCCTGTTGATGCTTCTAGAACTTACTTTAATACCTCTCGAGGCGAAATAAGAAGGCATTCATGATTTTGCTTAGAAACGACGGTCACAAACCTTCTTTGGACAGTTTGAGCCTTTCAAGCTTACCTTATGAATTATCCCTAGCACCCTTTTTGTGCCTAAATGTATTTAATTCTTTCATGAACTAGTGAATATATTGACCTATTATTTTTTTGTGAGGGCTTGATTCATATTCCAATTCTTTTATTGCTCCATGGGATAAGGGTACAAGTTTGTGAAGGAACATTACAGTTTTAAGTAGAAAGAGGTTGAAGGAATATCATGACTGGTTTACACTGTTATTTTAGGTTGAGTTGCTAGCCTCTGTTTGCCTTGAATTCTATCACTTTGGGGGCCACACTCAGTGCTATGGGTGGAATAAAATTGGAAATGTACTGCCACCGTGGACCTTGTGTACCTTGTGTAAGTATTGAAAAAAAAAAAGAAGATGCTGAAAAACAAAAACAAAAACAAATAGCATTTCATTGAAAAAAAAAAAGAGAAGAGAAAAGAAAACACAAGACGAAGAGCACTGTTGTTGGTCTAGGCTAGTTGTAAGGTCATCATGGGAATGAATTTTCATAATATTGAGGGTTGTGCAACAAATGTAATGGTGAGGATACAAAGAGTTCTTAGCATACATCTTGATTATGGTATGAGGATTTGGGAATTGAATGTTGGTAAGTACTGGGGCAAGCAAATGATTGGAGTTTTTGCTATGTTTTGCTATCATCTTTTTCTTGCAAGCTCTCTTCTATTTGTATGTCATTATCTTATATCTTTCGATTGTTAGCCAATTCCCTAGCCTTACATTACAAGCGCTAAAGTCCTACCTGATCTAAGTGGAAGCATGATATGCCTCAATTAGTGGAGAGAGAGTATGAAAAGTAAGCCTATGGAATGCCTATTTTATTTAAACTCGACTCTTTAAATGACTTGAGAACATTGTTAAGTATTTGTTTTGCACTACTGGGTACTACTTCACTAACATAAGTCTTGCGTTTGTTATGAGGAGTACTTGAACATTTGTTTTATTGGCATGAACAGGAGAAGTATTTGAGATATGATCTTGAAGCCTTGTATGTTGACATTTTAATTTAAACATGTTTTTGCAAAGCAAACATCTAAGTGTGGGGGAGTTTGATATAGTGAAATTGCATTGAATATGTTGGACGATTTTTGGATAGATCATGTTATAATGTAATGCAATATGAGGTTTATTTGGACAATTTATACTTTTTTGTTGTTATTTGATTTTTCTAGGGACTTGAACCAAAAAACACACAAGTTGCGGGTTGAAGAAGTAAATTTCGAAAGAGCTCATTAGGAGAGTTCAATCAGGGGTCGGATTCATCAATTTGGGACCGGATTGAACTCTTCAACGGATTCCCGCGAGGATAAAAGCCGAAGTGAGCAAATTTTGGAGAGTTAAGCAATTAGAGATGACTTTTGTTCAATTTCTTTTGACATTAGCTTTAAGTATTATCTTCCTAGGGTATTTTGGTTGTAATTTTGAGAGAGCTTTCCAGTGTTGGACACATTTGGAGGCTACTCGTGGACAAACTTGGAGATTATATTAGGATACTGTAATATTTTCTCATACCTTCTCTTTTAATTTGTTCTTGAATTTCTCTTTAATTGTGTATTAATTTCTTATTATAAGACCTTGATGTAGCTAGTATTGATTATTATATTATCTTGTGATTCCGTTATTTGAAGGGTGTTACTAAGTCTTTGCCTGATTATTGTACTCAAAGCAATTGAATGCTTGATCACCATTCTGATTGATTTATTATTAACTAGGAAAATTCAAAAGATGACTTAGTTAATTAGGACAGGTAATCAGACCACAAATTACATGTGAAATAAAAATATATTTGTATGATTTGTGTGATCATTATAATATCATGTTCTTGAATGCGTTCCTTTGAATTGAATTCAACATAGAAATATAGTTGGGTTATTTGAAATAATAGAATTAATATACCTTGAAAAAGAATATTGGTTAACTATGGACATTGATTAACGGATAAGATACACTCTAGAATATGGGTCACATTGGTAATATAAGCATTAATCTAGTGAAATCATATGCCTTAGATTATCTCATTACAAGCTTTATCCGGAAAGAAGTGCTAGTTTAATTATTTCGATTTAATTCTCAAAACAACAATTATTGGAATCTTTGTTTTCTTTTAATTCAAGTTAGAATTAATTTCATTGGAATGAGTTTTAATTTCTAATCTCTGTGGTATGACCTTATTACTATAAATGAGATCTAGTACACTTGCTAGTGCTTCGGATTGGTTATCAAACCCCAGTATCAGGGAGCGTGGGTTCTGGAGAGATGGAGTATGAGAAGCCAAGAGTGGAGGTTAAAGAAAACTCTAAAAAGAGTAAGCCCGCGAAGAGATTTAGAATTGAAAAGGACTCCGAGGCTGAGGAGGATACTGATAGTGACTCTGAGGAGTACTAGAATACTGACTAGAAAGGAACTTAGAAGATAGAAGACTAACATATTTTGTGATATATAAAATACCTATTTTTGGATCCTTATTCTATGTGCCTAATTGCTAATCTGAATAAATAGGAACTTGCCCTACTATAGTGCTTATTAGGCATGAATGTTTCAAACACCATTACTCTTTTGGTATATCGATATGGAATATATGACCACATACTTAATGATGGTCAATTATGAAATGATGATAGTTTCTATGCTTATTTATTTGTTGTCTTATAATACTTTTGTGCACATTATATCATGCATGCACTACCTATAGTAACAACAATATTTACATAATAAAGCGTTATCTTGCCACCAAGACGGAGGCTAATGGTACATCTCGTAGGTGATGTGGCCGAAGGACCACCACCCTATAGTAATAGCCCTGCTCCAAGCCCCCCATCGGGCAAACAAGATGAAGGACCAAGAGCTAAAGATGTGGAACTAGAAAACTTAGAACCCAAAGAGGTCACTTTAGCCCATGCTTTTGGATGAATGACAGAGATTCTACAAAATCGATAGAACATAGAGCCCTGTGAGGTGACAATAAGGCACTTGAAAGGTTCCTCAAGTTTCAACCACCGCTGTATTTTGACGAGGCAGAACAAGAGCAGAAAGTTGAGATGTGGATTGAACAAATGGAAGATATCTTCCGCACTTGGCAATATACAGAGGAGAGAATAGTAAGGTTCATAATTTTTCACTTGAGGAGACCAGCTCAGGATTAGTGGTAACAAGCTCAAGAAGTTTGGGAATAATCTGAACAAGAATGGAGTTGGTACCACTTCTTGGAAATTTTCCAGGTAGAATTCATCCCACAGTGGATCATTGAGAAAAGGGAGGACGAAGTTCAAAACTCGAAGTAAGGAAGCATGTCTGTAGCACAATATGTGGCGCAGTTTAATAAATTGTCAAAGTACTGCCGTCATCCAGTGAACACAAAACAAAACTGGTCGCACCAATTTATTAAGGGCCTGAGATGAGCTGAGAAAAGCACTATCCCCGTTTGCACCTACAATATATGCTAATGCAGTGGATGCTGCCACTAGGACTGAAAATGAGGATAAGAGTCGAATTGTTGGGAGAACCCTCCTACCCCCTAATTCCTGGCGAAAAGGCTAGCCGGATCACAAAAAGGAAACAAAGGAAAGTAAGTAAGGACAAACCCTATTGGGACAATTCAGAATATGATAACATGCCACCGCTATGGAAAGCGAGGACATGTGGAGAAGGATTGTTGGCACAAGTAGGCACCTAGGAAATGTTTCAACTGTGAAGACCATAATCATTTGAGGAACAATTGCCCTAAGCTATTTTAGAATAACCATGGCAATCAAGCCACACCAGCAAACCCAATCCATCGAGGAAATGGTGTAAATCATAGGGAAAACAAGCAAAGGCCCCAAGTGAAAGCTAAGGTGTATGTCTTGAACCGTGGAGAACTGGGTGCAGCCCTTGTAATGGTGAAATGTATGCTCTCTATCCAAAGTTGTAAAATAAATGTGCTGATAGACCCTGACTCTATGCATTCTTATATAAATGATCTTTTTCCCCAACATTTGGATTTTACAGCTTTAGACCTTCCCTATATCTTATTAGTTAGCACTCCATTGGGGAAATCTATAGAAGTTAGGAAATTTATAGAAAGGTGCAAATTTGAAGTAGGGAGGGAAAAATTACCGAGAAACCTTATTATGATACCATTTGAGGATTATGACGTTATTTTAGGCATAGATTGATTGGCCAAACATAGTGCTCTAATAGATTATAAAAATAAGTTGTAATTTGTTAGACTTGGGAAGGATGTCCTAGAATTCAAATGGGTTAAGGTGAAGGAATTAAGATATTTAATTTCGGGGACCAAGTAAAGAAAAGGCTAAAGAAAGGATGTCAAGGCTATTTGGCATATCTGATTAACAAACCCAAGGAGGAGAGTACTTTAAGAAGCATCGTCGTAGTTTGAGAGTTCACTGATGTCTTTCCCGAAGAATTGTCAACTCTACCCCCATCTCGAGAAGTATATTTCACTATTGACCTTATTCCATGAGCGGAACCGATCTCCAAGATGCCATATCATATGGCCCCAATGAAACTCATGGAATTGAAAGGAACAATTGGAGGAGTTGTTGGGGTCAGGGTACATTAGATTGACCAGGTACTTTACTGTGGGGAGTACCGGTGTTATTTGTGAAAAAGAAGGATAGCACACTGCGTTTGTGCATTGATTATCGTGGTTTTAAAAAGTTTATATATTTTTACTTGTCACCCCTTCAAAAATTTTTAAAAATTTGTAATATTATCTTCTATTATTTTTGTTAATTCTCTATAGTTCTCTCTCGTCAAGTTCTGTCTGTAAAGAGAGGGTGGTTGAACAAAGTCAATGTGATTAGGAATGATGAAAGGGGGCAAGCTGACAAAAAGTAAGCACAAAAAATTGGCAAAGATAATTGATCTGTATTTTACCCTTGTTAAATCAATCTTTTGTTAAAAAAACTTGCAATGACTACATTGCCATGAAGAATCTGCAATACTCTAGAATATGGACAGCAGCAACATCTTCACCGCCATTGGAGAGCAACCTGGAACCCAACTTGCAGCAACTAATTTTGACAAAGAACAAAACCAGCTAAATTACAACTTGCAAAGAACCTTCAAGAAATTTTGGAGGTGCAAAACCGACTTAGCATATCGGTTAAAGCATCACCTATATATAGGTGTGCCATTGTTTTGTATCCATCAAGTAAAGTAAAAAATTAGAAAAGTATGGTGTGGTAGAGTGCACATGTAATGACATGTGAAGTGCTTGTGTGAATTAAATAATAGTGTGTACATATGAGTATGGCAAGAAAATTTTGAAGGTTGTGTGGTGTGTGCATGAGGTGTAACTAAAGAGCACTAAGTACTCTTATTTGTTAGTGGTGTTTGTGTGTGAGAATGTGTGCCCTTTCAATATATTAATCCAAATAGTTTCATTTTTTGTCTTCTCTATTTTCTCAACATTTTGGTATAAGAGCCAAGTTCGCGAGATTCATCAAAGCTCCAAAATCGAGTCGAAGAACGGTCAGGGACCATGTTCAAAGTAATCCGTTAGTGATCATGGTACGTCGAGACTCTGCTAGTGCACAGTCAATGACTGTGAAGTTGGTTGGTCAGAGACCAGACTTACTTGGATAAGGTGCGGGGTATCACCAAGTCAAGATGGTAAATTTTGTCAACGCGAACAATATCGAAAAACTCACAGAGGACAACTACAATGATTGGAGCGTATGTCTAAAATTCTATTTGAGAGGACAAGGCTTATGGGAGCTCGTAGATGGAAGCCAAACAACACCACCGCCACTGGAAAATATTGGAGAATACAACAAATGGGACAAGAATGCTGGTAAGGCCCTATCCATTTTAGCCTTAACAGTTGAAAAATAACTTTTAGATTTGATTAAAAATGCAAAGACGCCAAAAGAAGCTTGGGATATTCTGGCAGAGAGATTTTTCAAGACTAATGAAGCTAAGGTGCAAAGGTTTGAAAACAAGTTATTGGGAATCTCACAAGGTAATATGACGATGAGTCAATATTTTGCCAAAGTGAGATCCTTAAGTAAAAAAAAATGCAAAATTAGATCCTATTCGCCCTATTAACGAGACTAGCATAAGGAGAATTATAATTCTGGGGTTACGACGAGAATACACCCTAATTATAACAGCAACACAGGGATGGCCTGAGCCATCAACTCTCAATGTGTTGGAAAGCATGCTAGCAAATGAAGAAGCCTTAATGAGACAATCCTACAATAGATCAACTAATGAGGAAGAGAAGGTTCTTTATGGCAGATGAAGAATATACGGAGGACAGAAAAATGCTAAAATACTAATGGAAGGAGACAAAAATAAAGAGAGGCGTGGTTTTTGGAAGAAAGGGCTGGGCGTTCAGAGAAAAATACACATCAAGAGGGAGTACCAACACAGCAAAATAACAACATGAGAAGCTGACAAAGAAATAACGAGTGTTACAACTACGGAAAGAAAGGTCACTTCGCTCGAGATTACTGGCACAGACAGGCCAAAAGGAATGCTGCCACCTCTTTACATACTCAAGAAAGTGAGAATGAATGGGACTTTCATGCGTCCTGCGTGATTGAATAGGAGGAGACACTGTCGAGCGCAGTTCAAGAAAAAGAAGAAGATCTAGCACTTGTTGTGGTAAGTAACAAACTTATCAATTATAAAAATGATTGAATAGTAGATTCGGGATGCTCTAATCATATGACAGGAGATAAAGAAAAATTCTGCAGTATAGAGAAATATAAAAGTGGACGTATCGTGATAACTGCTAATAACTCTAAAATGCCAATAACATATATTGGCAAAGCATAAGTAGTACCATGATTCACCTCTATAGAAGTAGAGTTAGATAATGTGCTGCATGTGCCAAGTATGAAAAAGAACCTGTTATCAGTGTCACAGTTAGCTTTAGCAGGTAACTATGTCATATTCGGCCCAAACGACATGAAGGTGTATCGTCAATTAAAACTTGAAGAAGAACCAATTATGGAAGGACGAAGATTAGAGTCTATCTATGTAATGTCTGCAGAGAAAGCATACGTAGATAAGACTAAAAAGAATGAGACACCATATTTGTAGCATGCAAGATTGGGACACGTGAGCTACACAAGACTAAAGGTGATGATGAAGAAGAAGTCAATGTTGAATGGTCTACCACAATTGGAGGTTCAAGATAATATAATTTGTGTTGGTTACCAGTATAGTAAAGCACATCAACTACCATACAAAGAGTAAAAGTTCAGAGCCAAGGTGCCTTTGGAGCTAGTCCACTCAGATGTCTTTGGCCCAGTAAAGCAGCTATCGGTAAGTGGCTATCGATACATAATAACTTTTATCGATGACTATTCTAGATATGTTTGGAATGATTTCTTGAAAGAAAAGTTTGAAGCCTTAACAAAGTTAAGGCATTCAAGGAGAAAGCAGAAAGTGAAACTGGCTATGAAATAAGATGCCTTTGCACAGACAATGGTGGGGAATACACTTCAGAGGAATTTACAGAATTCCTGAAACAAAACAAGATTCGATGACAATTGATATATCCAAACACTCCACAATAGAATGGGGCTGTAGAAAGAAAGAATCGACACTTAGCAGAGACTTGTAGAAGCATGCTGCATGCCAAGAATGTTCAACCGCAATTTTGGGCTGAATGCATGAAGACAGTAGTATATATCACAAATCTCCTACCACAAGCAAAGCTCGGCATGATCTCACCTTACGAGAAATTATGGAAGAAGAAGCCCATTGTAGCTCATTTTCAAGTTTTTGGGTGTGTATGCTACGTATTAGTACCCGATCATTTAAGAAGTAAGTTCGAAAAGAAGGCAATTCGGTGCACCTTTGTCGGATACGATTCCAAACGAAAGGGATGAATTTGTTGTAATCTTAACACAGGTAGATGCTATACATCTAGGAATGTTGTATTTGATGAAGCATCATCTTGGTGGTCATCTCAAGCCGAGAAGCTTCCACAATCTGAAGAAATCTTAGAAGAGTCAGTAAAAAAGTTGGAAGAACAAGAAGAAGATCATTTGACTTCTGAAACATCTAAAGAGGATGACAAAGAATCCTCATCAAAGGAGTCACCATTGAAGAGTCCATGGCAGACAGGAGTACATAAAATTACAGAAGATCATAGGCCCAGTCAATATGAAGAAATGGACGAAGAAGAGGAGGTGCAACCACAACTTCGGAGGTCTACGCGACAACGAAGACCCAATCCAAAATATGCAAACACAGCCTTGATTGAGGATACTGCAAGAGAGCTAGGCACATACGAAGAGGCATCCAAACATAAGGAATGGAGAAAGGCGATGGAAGAAGTACTAGCATAGTAGCACTAAAGTAAAATGAGACGTGGAGATTAGTGCCAAGACTGAGGAATACACAACCCATCTCTTGTAAATGGGTGTACAAATTAAAAACTCGACCAGATGAATCAATTGACAGATACAAGGCACGAGATTTTTCACAAAAGTACGAGTTAGACTATGACGAGACGTTTAATCCAGTAGCAAAAATCACTACAGTTCGAGTATTACTTGCCCGAGCTACAAGCAAGGCATGGAAGTTATAGCAGATGGATGTGAAGAATGCATTCCTTCATAGAGAACTCAATCAAGACATATACATGGAACAACCGCAACGATTTGAGAACAAGACACATCCAAAGTATGTGGGTAAACTTAATAAAGCACTTTATGAATTGAAATAAGCACCACGAGCATGGTATGGGAAAATCGCAGAATTCTTGATTCAGAATAGATATTCAATGGCACCAGCGGATTCAAGTTTGTTCGTTAAAGCTCGAAAAAGGAAGCTAGCCATAATACTTGTGTACGTGGATGATTTGATCATTATTGGAGATGATAAAGAAGGGATTGATCAAATTACGTCAAATCTCTCAATTCGCTTCTAGATGAAAGAGCTTGGAGAATTGAAAAACTTTCTTGGTTTAGACATAGAACAAGCGAATGACGGCCTATTTTTATGTCAACAAAAGTATGCGCAGGATCTTCTACAAAAATATGGCATGCTTGATGCAAACTAACCTTTACTCCAATAGAGGTAAATGTTCGACTATGCTCAACTGCAGGCAAGGAACTTGAAGACGGAATGATGTATCGACAGTTAGTGGGTAGTTTAATCTATCTAACACTAACGAGACCAGATATTTCATATGCAACTGAAGTAGTAAGCCGATTCGTGCAAACACCAAAGAAGCCACATCTTGTTGCAGTAAAAAGAATACTAAGGTATGTTAAAGGTACTATAGAGTATGGCTTGCTATATAAAAAGACAGATACATCTCAAATAATAGGATATTGTGAAGCCGACTACTCTGGTGATTACGACACACAACGATCAACTACTGGATATGCTTTTAGCCTTAGATCTGGAGTTGTCTCATGGTGCAGTAAGAGACAACCAACAGTGTCACTGTCTAGCACTGAGGCAGAATATCGTGCAGCAGCAATGGAAACTCAAGAATATTCGTGGCTACTACAACTCTTGGAAGATCTTCATCAGCCAGTGGATAAGGCAGTTCAATTATATTGTGACAATCAATCAGCGATACGCTTAGCAGAGAATCTAGTATTTCATATAAGAACAAAACACGTGGAGGTTCATTACCACATTGTGCGAGAGAAAAAGTATTGTGTGGTCAAATTGAAATGTAGCATGTGAAAACTGAAGAACAAATTGTAGATATTTTCACCAAAAGTCTTAATGGAATAAAGCTTGAAGAATTTCAAAGGGAACTCGGTATGATTTCACGAGAAGTAATACGAATGCAATCACTGAGGGGGAGTGTTAAGAAAACTTGCAATGACTGCACCGCCATGAAGAATCCTAGAATATGGACAGCAGCAACATCTTCACCGCCATTGCAGAGCAACCTAGAACCGAACTTGCAGCAGCCAATTTTGACAAAGAACAAAGCCAACTAGATTATAACTTGCAAAGAACCTTCAAAAAATTTTGGAGGTGCAAAACCGACTTAGCATGTCAGTTAAAGCATCACCTATATATAGGTGTGCCATTGTTTTGTATCCATCAAGTGAAGTAAAAAATTAGAAAAGTGTGGTGTGGTGAAGTGCACATGTAATGACATGTGAAGTGCTTGTGTGAATTAAATAATAGTGTGTGCATGCGAGTGTGGCAAGGAAATTTTGAAGGTTGTGGGGTGTGTGCACGAGGTGTAACTAAAGAGCACTAAGTACTCTTATTTGTTAGTGGTGTTTATGTGTGAGAATGTGTGCCCTTTCAATATATTAATCCAAATAGTTTCATTTTTTGTCCTCTCTATTTTCTCAACATCTTTAGTCTTAACTTTTGCTAATTGCTTGTGAGAAATTCACTCGTTGCTGGAAGCCTCCGAGGTCACCACTACTCCTTCCTTGGTAAGAAGAAATGCCCAAATTCTTATGAGTTCACTTGGATTGCAACTTTTTAAAATAAATTGTTTAAATTGAATAAAAATCAAAATAAAAAGAGGTCATTGAGAGAATATGATTTTTTTAAATAGATAACAATTTTTGAGAAATAAAAATTATTTAAATTAAAAATTTTTATTTGAATTGAGGTTTTCCTGTTAGATGAAAACTCTCCAGGTACAGCATAAAAGCCCCCTTCAGCAACCCACTTTCAGCTTTCTTCTTCCACTCTGTTTCAACATCGTCCACTTTTCAAGTATTAAAATTATACTTCTGATTTTGCTACTAATTCTGCAGATTATACGATTCAGTTTGTTGAGTTGCCAAAGTATTAAAATTATAGTCTTGGTTCTTAAATCACAGTAGAAAGTTATGTGCTTTTAGGGGACGGATACTTCTTTTTTGAATTTATATTGCGTGACAAAACTGCAAGAATCCATCCTTGGCTTATGCAAATGGGTTTAAAATAAGGAAGAGAACAACTGGTCGTATTTACTAAATGCAACATTCTATTATTTATTATTATTTTTTTACTATTTCTCAAATTTCTTACTGTGTGGAAAAAATTTAATAAATCAAGACGGTTGCACTTTTAAAAACAATGTCGTTTTGAGAGGTTGCATTTACGAAATAAAAAGTCTCGAAATTTGAACCCTAACCGGAATTTTTGGCTGAGCTTTTTAACTTTTATTTTTATACAAATTACTATTATTTATTAAAAAAAAACCAGAGTACAAAGATTGCAAATAGAAAGGAACAGCTTGGCTATCTAAGAGGCACTGCCCCCTAACCGAATTCCGATCACAGTAAAGAATAGCCAAGGCATCTGCTACCATACTGCCATGGATTTATCAAGTATGCTGCCGGCGATAAATTCTTATTGAAATAAAATATTTGTCATGAATAAATAAGCTTTTATTTTTAATTATTAAGAGAGAAAAATGTCTCTTTAACATAAAATTTAATGTTGTTTTTCTTGGCTGTTGGTTAAGGATATTAATTGATACGAAAACAATATTGAAATACCAAAATAAAAATGACCTTTTAAAATATAATATAAAAAATCCAATTTTCTAGTCTAATAAAAGGGTAAATTACTATAATAAAGTTTATCATGATTAGATTTGTTTTATATCAGAATGCTGTTGGTTTTTAGAACTCAATGGGAAAAAGTGACCAGTGTTAAGGGGAAAAAAAATTCTCATGATAATTAAAAAGTCTACAATGGACTAACCATGGGATAGGTGATGTGATAATTGATAATTAATAATAAGCTCCCCTGAGGCTATTTGTATTACATAAACTTTCTCTCTAGTTTAAAAATTTACATGAACCTCCTCCCATGTATTTTATATATCCTTACTAACCACTCCTGCTTTTCTATAATCTCACACCATTAATAAGATGGTAAAAATAACTGAAAAATAGTATTCTTTTTTTTTATCCATAACCTTTCATATTTTATAATTTCAGTAATAGTGATAAATGCAATCTCATTCTTTTGCTTTGTGCTACTTTTCCTTTTAATTTTATATTTCTTTTTCTATCTCCATTATATTTCAAAACTAAAAAAAGAAAAAAAAACAAAAGAATAAAATATATATCTTAAAAGAAAAAGGAAATATATTTATAAGTAATGATTAAGATGCTCTTAAAACAGAGCATATAGAGGGAAAATAGAGAAAGGGAAGAAGGGGAAATGGCATTCTTGCGGGAAATGGCGCCCAAGGGGCCATTGTGATATTCGTTAATGAATAGAAAAGGATTTAGATTTATTTTTGAATAAAATATCACTATGATACTAATTGTTTAAGAATTATTTAAATACAGGCGCATGCATATATATATATATATATATATATATATATATATATATATGTATTTGAGGCCGTTGTTTGACAATTTTGGATATTTTAGGGACCAATTTGAATTAACCCACTCTTTTTTTGGAAGTAAACGAACATGAAACCAAGATTTCTTTGAAAACTCCAAAAATTTAGAGGAACAAGCGAAAATTCAGTTGAAGGCTTTCATGAAGGGATAGAGATGAATATCAATTCTAGTATAGGACAAAGAGTGGTTACTGAGCATTTGAGGTCAGGTTTTCCCTTCAATTCTTCAGGCATTGCCATTTCTTGAAATGACTAGAGCAGAATGATGGCTTGAAGAATGATGAGAATTGAGGCAGTCAGAGAATAGAACTTGTCAAACTTTCCAGTTGCTGTGCATGTTTTTTTTTTTTTCGCGAAACTCCCATTTCTCATGCTCTAGTTGGAAAGAACGCGCGAATTTTGATTTTGGTTTTCAGGTGGGAACCCTCCAATTTTTCCTTGCAAATGTATGCATCAGAGCCAGAGCCCAGTGGTGAAAAATCAAAGAAAGGTGAAAAAAAAGGAGATTCTTGAAGTAGTTATTCTAATCCGCCAAGCCACGGCTGTGTATGTGAAAGAAAGGCCAACATGCCGGGGAAAAAACCAAATGCATTTTTGCTATTTGAAGCAAGGAAGTTGATTCATCTGCGCTTTATTCGATTTGAGAGGTATAAACAATTGCAAGAAGAACACTGTTTTTGCTACCCAACATGGCTCAGAGTAGATTGCCTCACAGCTAGTTAAAACTGAAAAATCCATGTCCATGGCTACTGAAGACAATGCTCTGATAAAGCAGATTACGGCAACCCATAACCCTGATGGCGCTGAATTTGATGTTAAACCAATTCTCCAGATTGTCGAGGACATTCTGAACAGTGCTACCACATATCTCCCAGATGTATGCATTACATTCCTGTAGTTGTGCAGATGTTTTCAAAAGTTAAAATTTTTACTCCAGTTTCGGTGAGATTGCTTCTATTCTTTTCTATGAAGTCTTCAATCAAGTTCTTTGTACTACTCTTGATTATACTGTAGGTTAAGGTCCGAGATGCCCTGGAAGACAAAACCAGAGTTGGGGATACATCCGTGCTTGAGCCATATATTATCAATCAAATTTCTTGCGAGGTAGTTTCTAAACCAACTAGTTTTAATTACGTTAATGCTGAAAATGTTGCTTTAAAAGTTCAAACGAACAAAGGCAGCTGATATCATTTCTATATGTAATTGGAATTGTTGATAATGTTTGTGTTTCTATCAGATGTCATACAAGTGCATGGGTGGTGCGGATGGACATTCGACGTCAGTTTCTTTACTGAACATGCTATCAAGTTATTCATGGGATGCGAAACTGGTGTTAACTCTAGCTGCTTTTGCTTTAAAGTATGGAGAGTTTTGGCTGCTTGCCCAAATTTACTCAACCAATAGACTAGCAAGTAGAATGGCCATCCTTAAGCAATCACCCACAGTCGCAGAGCACTTTGCTGAACTGAAACCCCTGTTTGAGGCACTTAGCAGTCTTATCCAGTCCGTTTTGGACTTGAGCAAATGTGTTGTTTGTTTCAGAGAGCTTCCATCTAATTACATTTCACAAGATAACCAAGTATTTGCTACTGCTGTTGCTGCTATCCCACTGGCTATTTACTGGATCTTCAGATCTCTAATCGCATGTGCAACTAACATTACTTACCTGAGTGGTATGGGACATGAGTAAGTTCAGTCAATCCTGTTGAATCTACTTTTTTCTCTCTCTCTATTTTAAGCTGTTACATCTTTTGCTTTCTATTTTTAACTGAACAAACTTACAATGCTAGGTATACAATTTCCACCTCTGTAGTATGGGAACTTTCCTCCTTGACTCACAAGATCAAAACTATGAATGAGCACCTCCAGAAACAACTAGCTGCTTGCCAGCAATTCATAGGTTTGTATCCAAATTTTCATTTGACACGGATCTTTTCCAAAGCATTCATGTTTTGTACCATTTCAGATGGAGTTTAGAGGAATCATTTTCTTTATTTTATATTTTGCAGAGGAAAAGAAACATATTGAAGCTTATGAAGCTTTGGTTCACACATTTGAGGCTGTTCATGTTGACAACTTGAAAATACTCAGGTCACTAATTAATCCCAAGGCTGATGATACACTACCACTTTTTGATGGGAATACACAGAAAAGGGTAGAGACTTATCTCTTTACAGTTCCTGTTTAATATTTCCATCTGTTTATATTTTTAATAATGGATGTGAATAGAAACTATATTTGGTAACCCTGTGTAATGCCTTTTTCTCTCAATATTGTCCCTCCCTTGAATCATTTTGTGCTTATACTTCCAATGCACATGCCTCGACGACATCACACATTTACAGTTGTATAATTACTTGATCCTACAATTTTTCTGGAAACTTCTGCACAAGTAAATACAAATCTTTATGCCATCGATTGCAATTTGTTTGTTTTTGCCCCATGCAAAATGCTTGCAAATCAAAAACGTTTTTGGCATATTTTCTTAAATAATTCATTGGTTGCTTTCCATTTTTCCCTTTGTTAAGCCTGTTATTTAAAATGAGAAGACAACTAATCTGGATTGATCAAATGAATTTCAATACTTCAGGGAGCAAGTTGTTCTACTTTTGTTCAATGCGTTACTTTACCCCTTTTATTTTCTCACCGCTTTTATTGTCTCTCGAAGAAGTCCAAGATGCTATGGCAGATTCAGAGTATCATGAGCTTTCCAAATGGTCTTAACATTTCCCTTTTCACCTCAGTTTGCCTCAAGTAAATCAACATAGGCTACTGGCACATGGACTCATATCAAATTATTCTTATTTATAAAACATTAATCATTATATATTGCGGAAAGTTTCATCAGATCCTGCATCTATTATTATCAAGCACTACTATTTATTTATTTGTTTGTTTATTCATTTATTTGTTTTTTGAGGAAACCCAATAATTCATTGTTACTAGTAGAAAATTTGCACACAACATTTTAATATTTTAATTTCCGAAGTCAAATTATGAAATCCATTTTGAATTTTTTGTTTTTTTACTTTTTGTGTGTTTGGTTATTGGTGCCCCGGGGGGGGGGGGGTTATTCTGGCTTGAAAGATTACTATATCCTGTTTTTGTGGATTCATTGGTGAATGTTCTATGTTACTCTGTAATTACCTTAATGCATATTGCACAAGGTGGCTCTCGACATAGTGACGAAGAAGACAGTTCTATTGCTAATATCAGGCCTTGACATCTCTTTTGAAGAAATAGCTATTCTTGAGCATATTTATAGTGTGTCTAGAATGCAACCGAGCAAGCCAGAGAGTCAGTACGAGGTGGTTTGGGTCCCAGTTTTGGAACACTCTTCCTCATGGACAGATACTACACGATGGCAATTTGAGAATTTACAAGCTACAATGCCTTGGTGCTCTGTTTACCATTCAAGTTTGATTGATCCAGCAGTGATTAGGTTCATCAAGGAGAATTTGCACTTTAAGAGGAAGCCAATTCTTGTAGTTTTGGACCAACAAGGAAAAATGGTAAGTCCTAATGCTCTCCACATGATGTGGATATGGGGAAGCTCTGCCTTTCCATTTACAAGCGTAAGAGAGGAAGCACTATGGAAGGAAGAAACTTGGCGGCTTGAGTTATTGGTTGATGGCATTGACCCAACAATAGTGGAGTGGGTAAGTTCAACTTCATCCACAAAAAATGAGTTGCCTTGGCACTAAATAGTTTCCTCCATTTTACATGATTTATATGTGTGCCTGGATAGTTATGGACTTCCTCCACCCAGGCGTCCTGTGGCATGAGTACCAATTTTCTGCAGCTGCTTACACAGGCACTAAGCCATTTAGATGCAACTTAAGATTATAAAATAGCGGAGACTAATTAGCAGAAGAAAATGTCTCATGGTGGACATCAGAAGATATACTGATATTTGAATTGAAGTGTTTTTGAATCTAGTAATTTATTAGTTATAAAGTATCTTCTTTTGACTCAGATAAGAGAGGGAAGGTACATTATTCTCTATGGATCTGACGACGTTGAATGGATTCGTGAGTTCACCAGCGTAGCCCGTCATGTTGCATCTAATTTTCGTGTTCCATTAGAGATGGTTTATTTTGGAAAAAGCAGCAAAGAGGAACAAATACAGAGAGTAATTTCAGCTGAGAAAATTAGCTACGAATTGCCGGATTATGCCCTGATCTGGTTCTTTTGGACTCGGCTGGAGAGCATGCTTTTCTCCAAGATTGAACTACGAAGTGATGACGAGAAGGATCGAACAATGCAAGAAATAAAGAAACTACTCAGTTATGACAAAACTGGATCATGGGCTTTGTTAAGTAGAGGTTCGGATGTGATTTTGAATGGTTATGGAAACGCTGCTTTAGCTACCTTGCAGGAATTTGATAGATGGAAGGAAGATGCACAAACGAGAGGCTTTGATTCGGCATTGAAGGACCATTATGAGAAGCTTCACGAAATAGACCATCCCTGTTGTCGATTTGAATTTGAAACCCCTGTTGGAAGAACCCCAAAGAGTATGAAATGCCCCGAGTGCAGACGCACTATGGAGAAGCTTGTGACCTTTTCATGCTGCCATGACTAAATTCTTAAGCGTTGGTTGATAACAATCTATTTGACATAAAGTGAAAATATTTATAAGCATTTGTTTTATATCAGCCATGAGGGCATATCTCTAGCTAGTTTCGTAGTGAATGATAACATTGTTTGTGTTCTGCAGGTTACATATTACTGTTTTTTATTTTTTAGTAGAGGAAACTCTTTTCAGTGACTGCTCAAGTAATGCACAATGTTAAAACTAGTCACTTTGAAAAGGAAGAGAAGCTTCATATATTTGTAAACCCCTCCATCGTATAAAACACCTATCTCAATATGGTACTTTTTAAAATTAAATTAAAAAAAAAAACTGTAACATGTATGAATTGTATGGAAACTTGGGCATAAAGAAAACAGAAGAATCGAGCAAAATCTCTAGTGATGACTGAAGATTTGGCCAACGCCAAAGCACGTGGAAAGTTTAAAGAGCAGGAAGGTGTCAATAGAGAGGAAAAAGTAGCCATTGTTATGAATTATTGGAATCTTCATTACTTAGTGGAGGCTCCACTAATTATGGATTTATGTGAATTATTAGAAGATTTTTATGGATGTCCACCATTTAGTGGAGACACCATTAATTGAAGATGATGTATGCCATGATGTATTTCACTAATTAGAGCTCTATAAATAGAGCTATTCTCTAAGCTTGTAATACACCATCATTTTGTGAAAGAAAGATTAGTGAAAGAAAGATTAGAGAAAGAATTGTGAGAGAAAGAAAGAGAGAAGTTTGAAGAGAAATTCTTGTGCAAAGAATAGTTAGAATTTTCTTAGTGTGTAGTGTGTAGATTTTATTCTAACACTACCCTAATTTTATAACACGTTATCGACACGAGTCTCTACCGTTATTAAAGCCGGAAGACAATACGAGTCTCTCGCCGTTATTAAAGCCGGAAGACAGTACGCATTTATTGATCTCGCTAAATTCGAATTTGTAGCCCTTGATATTTCTGAAAAAAAAATTATATGTCATACGTAAATGTATCTAAATGCTAAAAAAAAAAAAAAGGAGATCCATATGTCATGTGGATAAAAAGAAAGATTTGACCACCGAAGATGGTCGTACTACCTACTGCACGGTATGAATGGTTGCACCTGAAGTTGCAAGATTGTAAAACCGTGAACTCCGTGATGTATAAAACTACATCTTAGTTAAAAAATTTTGCGGAGAAAAAGTTACTGATAAAGTTATATTGGAGAAGACATTCTCCACTTTTCATACCTCGAATATTGTCCT